>JAMKCH010035554.1:0-14714 GCA_023653785.1 Ophioderma brevispina
CGAAACTGGTGCATGCACTGGTCGCACTGCGTTGGTTATGGAGGCGCAAATTTCTACAAGAGCTATCGCTATATTTATTTAGTAGTTTAAATTGTTTCCGCTTTGCACATGTTGATGATATTTCTGGCCTGTTTCAAATTTGCCATTGTTAGCTGCTACATTCAACACCTTTGGAACAAATATTATGCGAGTTGTGTTTGGTTAAAAATATTCTTTAATGATTTGGTGATTTTTGTTAATCCCCCCCTTTTTTTTGCTGGAATATGATTTCTATGGACTAGTACTGTGGGAATCTAACTGGGAACAGAACCATGCAACCGGTAGTTTTGATACTAGTCAAATTTATATGTCTTGTACAAAGTAATGGTGACACAGCGTTCGAAATACCGGTTGTCCGTTCGCCCGGGACAACCCCGGGGACCCAAATTGAGTGGCGGACCACCAAAAATTATATTACAGTTGTCCGGCGGACACCCATAATCTAAGCCATAGTCACTTTTGATAGCCGCAAGTTGTTTCAAAATACGGACAACCCAAAGTTTTGGTGGCGGACAACTCAAAAATTACACCTGGTTGTCCGTGGGACAACCACAAAACTTTGCCCCTTAATTCGGGGACGCTGGTGGACAATATTTTACCAATTTTTAGAATAGCTAGCTGATCGTAGAAGACTTTTGCTTTTAGTATATCAGTACACATCGACATATGTCAGTTTTTTATTGTTACCTTTCGGCTTCATCCATCTCTTCTCTCCCCTCTATTTATTTCGCAATCTCTGTAGCTCATTCTCTTTCTCTCCTCTCCGTCCCCTCCCCTCTCTCCTCTATCTATCTATTTATAGGCACCACTTCCCTTTATCTAAGTCAGAGCCCTTTTCTTCTCCCTCTCTTCGTTCGTCCTTCTTTCTTGCGCTTTCTCTCCTCTTTCACTTCTTCTTCTCTCTCTCTCTTGTCTGTCTAAGAGTTTTGATTATCTGAGTTAATAATAATCTTTTAATATATACAAACGATATTGTATCTTATTAGCATGGCGTTTTTGTGGGGGGATTTGCTATCACATGGTCCAATTTAGGATGTTCACTAAAGAAGTAATTTTGAGTGTCATACTTCCTCTGATGCACTGACGACCGCGAGGGACCCGAAAGCTGCGGTACGTGACCATGTTTCTTGAATCTAGAACCTGTTAGTTGCTATTTGTAGGTTTCATGTCCCTAACAGCGTTTAATTCGATAATGTTCTTCGAAGCTGCCCCTAAATCTAGAAGTAAAAATTCTTTGGTCCCATACCGCATGATGAAGGTTGTTACGAAGCACGGAAGGAATTCGGAATGACACAAAAACGCGATATTAATTGGCGAGCTGCTCAACAGCTAAATATCCCGTTAATGTCACCCAGAGGGCAATGTGCCCGACATCGGACGAGATTGTGTACGAACGTGTGTGCGTCTCTCTGCCGTGGTTTGCCAGAATAAAAAATTAAACTAAACTTTAGTCCATTTGAAAATTGGAATAAAGCATGGACCTTGTAACAGCATCACACATCACCATGATGAAAAACTCTGTCTTTAATGCATTCGGTGTTTATTGTCGGTGATTTAGATTTACCCAGGTATAACTACATAGTTAACCTTGCTGTAACATTAGATAGGAGGGCCAAAGAAAAGAACGTGACATATTGGTATGGGAATCGAACCAGCAGCCTTTTGCGCCCCAGTCCCACCGACAGGTATGGCAATCCACGAGGGTTGTAGCTGGCTCGGCTAGCGATTCATGCCAAGGATGGCAGCCATTTCGTTGTCAATATGTGTGTGAATTCTACGATGACATCATCGCATGTTTGGGACTTTTCTAGTTAGTCAGTGGAGGTTTTGGGCATGTTAGGGTTAGTCACGCCTCTTGTGATAAGAGAGCTGCTCTCGTCTATGCCCGGACATATGCAGGCGAGAGCCGAATTTATGCCCACCTGTCAATCAAGTACTTTACTTTGCGTGTCGTTTAGGGAATCATGTGTTTGTACATCAGTGGAGGCGTGGAATTCAACATGGAGCCATATATGTTAATGAGGTCAAAGGTCGCGTACCATGGTCAAAGGAAATCTGAAGTGTTAGTCTTTGTCAAAGACTCTAAAGAATCCCTGGGATGGTTGGGGGGGGGGGGTCAAAATCATAGAGGTTTGAAAACAGGGTTAGAATAACAAGTTGGTCCCTCTAGCTGGTATTACCCGGTTGTTATCTTTCCAGAGTGATACAGTTACAAGGTGGTAACACAGACTACTGAAGTCAAGCTACTTTTCTGCTCAAGAAATCCGACGGGAACAAGATATGTACGGCGTACTTTTTACTGAGCGACCTGTTTAATTTACTGTCAACACGGTTTAAATGAGACTGGTATAAAACAATGTCATAACGTTGATATTCTCAATAATTTAATTAGTAATCTTATATTAAATTTTGTTTTTGAAGAGCCCCGTTGAACCAATGGCCTATTGCTATTCCACCTCATGGAACACACTACACATGATTGGGAGCCTGACGAGAGTATAGGCATCAATAAAGAATATGTAGTGGAGTATGTTCTTAATTAAAACTCGGCAATGTGATCATATAAAAGGTTTAATTGATACGATCAAATCCTACAACGGAATCGTCACTCCAGATTGATGAATTGGAATATTCATTCAACCGACAAGTGTTTATGTAACTTACAATACTGAATGGCACTTATGGGCCAAGGTCAGCTCCAAAACAGGAAGAAGGAACAAGCAGGTTAAATTAAATATACACTATAATATTCACTTTAAATTCACAAACTAAGGTATTTTCGTGTTATATTGATTTTTTTTTTCACTTTGTGGTTGTATATGTTGTGAGTGGGCATACTTTTTACGGTGTTTGCTTTGATGGTAGGTCATGTTCTGTTGAGTCAGTCGGTAGGATTAATAAGTATGAAGGTTTAGATTGAAACATCTACCAACAATTTAGTAGAGTTAACTCCCCATAGTTTTCCTGTTTCAGAAATTGCCACAAATGTAAACATCCAAATGTTTTTTCAACCTCGTGGAAAGGATTTTCAGTAAGGGTGCCTTTTCATTATGTCAATGTTTTTCAGCCGTTAAGTACGGCAGACTTATAATTATTATACACCGGTCCGGCATATTTTTAACAATGAGCTGCGAATAAGAGTAGGGTGGAACCAATAAGTTATAACAAGTTTTTTTTTTTTTTTTTTAATCTGAATTTTTTAGGGGAGGGGGGTTACTAGGGACCCCCAAAATTTGTTTGCGCTGGACGCCTTTACGCTGGGAGTTTGCGCCGATTTTTTTGTATGGTCTGAACTTTAAATGCGCTTCTGTTCATAACAAAATAATTCAAAATTGGCCAAGCCGTTAATGAGTTAATAGTGGGGGCGTCCCATGGACACCCCCCCCTGGGCACAAGGAAGTTCATTTCAGAAATTTTTAAAAATAAGAATAAGAACACCAAGAACCAAAGCAAATTTGTTTTTTGCTGATATAAGTTAAACATACATGTAAGTAACAATTATTAGTAACATTAAAAAAAATTGCAACACCCGAAAAATCAGGATTCCCTAAAACTGACTAGTTTGTGTTAAATATATGTAATTGGCGTCTTCTAGAATAGATATCAACATAAAAATAAAGTTTTCAAAAGTTTGGTGTAAGCGAAAGGCTCATTTGAATTTTCCGTCTTTTTTCCCAATTTCGCGTGTGTTGGAAACAATGTTTTGCCCCTAATTTGCAGCCAAAATAACAACATTCATTTTTGTTGCTGATTTGGGGTTGTCTTATGACCCTTCAAATGTGAGTATAAATTTCTGCAAAAATTACCCTCGGGAAAGGGGGTTTCCTTAGGGGGTCCCATGGAAACACCCCCCCCACCTGGGACCAACGGGGTGAAAACCCCTTCGTCACTTAAGTGTTAACGATTCTTGTTGAAAATAATTTGTTCGACATGTTAGTGATTCATTTTTCTTTTTTTTTTTTTTCATTTTATTCTATTGACAACAATCAATCATTTCCAAACTTTAAAACCGACTGCTGTGAGTATGTGCCAACCGTGAGGTTTTAACTGTTTTTCATGGCCTGCAGCGCCCTGTTACGAATTGAAGGACCTTGGTTACCGTTTCCAACTAAGAAGGGAATGCCACCTCGTCCGTAACGATGTCACAATTTCCCAACCTGTTCTTTAGAAATCTTATTAGAGTGTACAACTACATGTCCAAGTGCAGGCTTTCAACAACATCGGGGACGGTCCTTGGTCATAAGTATAGAAATCATCAACTGCAAACAATACGTAGATATTTTGTGTTTTAAAATAGGTATATGAAACAATACAACACTCCTAATACGTATCGTTACACTTATAAGTGAAATGTTGCACGTTTTTTTGTGGCATATTGAGAGTGAAGGGCAATGTTGTGGCTCTACGAAAATAGAAGTAATATATTTACCCTTTGATATCTCTAACAAGTCTTGAATAAATGTTTAAGATTTAATATTGTTCCCTCTCTGTCTAAGAGCGGTCATAGAGATCCACTGTGCGTCTCGTATCTCCCCCCGTAGTATCACAATTTTATGTAATACCGTTTTGCAATAATGCGCTATGAGCTTTTGTTCCCGGTGGGCCATTTTCCCTCAAAAAAAGTTTGATCTTTGTTTTTCTGTAATGCTTAGAATAATGCTCATTGTTTTGTTGTTTACTTATTTCGGGTCGGAGACTGGATATTTTACAGGAAGGAGAAAATTAACAATACATTTATTTGCTACTCGGTCCATTTGTGCGCTCAAGCGGGCCGAAATGGCCCAACCGAAGTTTTTTTTTAAAAAGCCATGGCCAGTTCCCGACTCTGACTTACCTGATTTTACCTCAACATACAAACAAATGCTTTATCTTTTCAAACACGCCCCAGGACCATTATATATCTCCTGAGTATTCCTTGAGTGAATCACCAGTCCAACTGTTTTTATCATGGCAACCACGTCAGAAAATCATGCCGGAAAAATGGATTTCTATAACGATTCAGAGACTTCTAGTCGAGGACCAGTGTCCGAGTTTAGTACGTCTTCCCGAGATTGGCAGAGTCACCCAAATCTGTCTATCTTACACAAAAATGGCTGAATGGCTTATTGCCTTATTCGACCATACAACGATCGGTGAGGAGCACACAATTCAGCAGCAGGGGCAGGAGAAGAGTGTTCAGAGTACAGACACTGGTGAAGCACGTAAGCTAGAATTATGGTGTGTCCTTGGTGTAAGATATTCAGGGTTAGACTAGAGTAAAGACTCTTTTACTGATTAAACTGCACAATCCTTTTATGCCTTTGATCCTCTTATAGAGATTTCAGCTAGGCTATTTCGCGCGCAGTCTTACATGAAGGAAACCCGAATTATACAACTGTTGTATTCATCATATATATCTCGATATCTACCGAAAATATTGCTTCCATTTTTAATACACAATGTTTTCCTTTAAAGCATTCTGAATGTTTAATGGAATATTTTCTTTTTCAGACCCATCGTCTCCACCTTGAACGTCAGTGCGTCATATAGCATCAGAAAATATTACACTTCTATATGGCCAAGCCACCCTGTGGTTCGAGACATGGTCGGATTACTCATACCCTGACACGCTTAGCTTACGAAAGAAGATGGAACGCGCCGTATACCTGGTTCAAAACTGAAGCGGGCGCTGTGAAGCCCGGTGACGTTGTTCAAATTGTCTCCACTTTCTAACTAATCATTTGAAGTTATCACTTTGCAGCACCGGGGGGCGTCCCTCCTTCCACAAAGGTGTTTTGTAACAACCAAAGAAGCAGGTATGAAAGCTATATACTAGTCAATGTTAACATGTAACGCGGGACTTTTTATCATGTGTACTTTTATTGTTGATTGAATGCCTATGATGGTCGTGTGAAGTATGAATATACATGTGTCGTAAATGGTTTCTCCTTTTCAGGGCGATTGAGATGTGTCAAATGGCAAATGATGGCAAACCTATTGAACCTTCACCTAAAGAAAAAAACGCTCCCTATGTATTGATTGCCTTATTGTTTTAGTCAGCCATACACTTTTCGTGTACCAAAGGATAACTAAATCTGAAGACGATCTGTGCAAAGTTGAGGAGAATAAGGTTTTTACACCTTTGACATCTGTGACCCGGGGGGGCGGGGGGGCAAATGGCTGTTGATTACAAATTTCAGGGGTGGGAGGTTACTTTTACAGACAGAATCGCTGCGATTCTTAGCATGACTTTTGATGTTCTTATCATGTCCGCATTAACGGTCATGGTCAGCAATGTTTTTGGTCCATCATGTTAAAATTGATGAAGGTATTGAAGAGCAAGACAGTAAAGTGTTGACATAGAAGAACCAAGAATGAAATTTTACGGAATGAAGAGGCACAGTCAGTCAAATAGATTCCCCGTCGTGTGTCAATAATTTAAAACAATCCCATTCTCTAAACGCTTATTGCCACGATATAACATGCGTTGTCGTTGCAAATCTCGTGTCCAAACTTGGTTTCTTAATTACTGATTCTTAGAGTTACACTCAAAAAGGGTCAAATTCATACAACCATAGCCCATCATGTTTATCTCTCACAGTCAAAGCTGGGCTCCGACATTTCAAAATATATTTTGGGTATTGATTAGAAATAGTCACCTAAAATGCCCAAATCCAAGTTTGAGGTATATCGGATTTTTCGTTTCGACAACATTGCAAACATTTATGTATAGTCTAACAGTATAATATACCGTAGTATATTGGGTAAAACAAGTTTGTGATTTTCTATACGGAACATCGATTTGGAGCTTAGCATTTGGCACAGTAGTTTTTATATGCAAAGCAACGATTTCTTGGAGATTGAGGGCGCCCATCCTCTTAAATCTCTGAGGCAGCCTTGATCCTCTCTATGACCTGCGACTGCTGCGGTAATCAGGTCAAAGGTTATAGAAGGTGAAAATGGTTGCATAGGAAGCTGTTACAAATAGTTATGCCGTTATATTTGGGGGGGTGTGTTTGTCTCTTCGATTTCAGCTTAAAACTTAAAACCATGATATAGATAAAAACCGTCACGGACTCTTTTTCGCAATGAAAAAAAAAAACCGTTTGGTTGATGGCGTAGGAAGTGAAATGGTTGTGCCACTGGAGTATAGAGGTATCAAATCAGTCAGCAGTTTCACATCGGGCATGAATCTTTTTTTTTTTTCAGTCTTAGGTAAGGCTCGTCAAGACGCGCCCCAATTTCGTTCAACAACCGCGACAACGATCGATGTAGTCATCGTAAAGGGAAATATACGTTCTAAAAGGCTGTGCTTACAACCCAATCCCAAGGAGAGGGCGCTTATAACACCATATTACTATCGTGTCTGGGACACGGACTGTAGCAAACATTTAAATGCTTGAAAGGTCTAGGATAAGATACACATCAGTAAAAGTGTTTCAGAATGATGATTTTTTGGTGTTATCACCATTGCTCACACCAGGACAACAATGTCCATAAAGCTCTCAACCGGATATATAGCACATATTTAGATTAAATTCCCCTGATAAAAACGCGCCGTGGTTTCCCTGAGTGAAGGAATCATAGTTTCCAATATCTGGAGCCTAGTCCGGCTTCCATAGTCAATAAAACCGTGAAGTTGCGGTGTAGAGTAGAGTGTCTTATACTTGACTGTAAAAACCGGACATAAGTCCATTGCACTATAATTCCGTTCACAAGAGCCCGAGATCAGTCCATTTAGACAGTGGGGTTGGCTTGGATAATGTATTCATTTGAACAATAAATGGTGCGCCGCGGAGTGCCCATCTCTCTGTCTTTGGCGTTTCGGCCAGACTCCTCCTTCATGTAATGTTGCTGTGGGGTTCGCCACTCCTCCCGCACAGCGAGTCTGTTTTACATTCCCCAGCATAGTCCGGTACCCATTTAGCCTCCCTGGTTAAAGAGAGGCAAGCGAGCGCGAGGTAAGTGTCCTTGCCCATAGTTGCCACACATTGCGAACGGGGCTCGACCCACAACCATATGCATGAGGCGAACGCTGATCCACTGCACCACATGTACTTGCCCCGTCATAATCTTGTCTCTCTTTATAAGGTGTCATTTTATCTCATTTCTGTCTATCCACCTCGCCTGCAACGCGAGTTTTTAACTACTCAGGCTCAGTTACCTATACAGTTACCCACCCCATTCGGTGTAATTACATGTAAACATGAATCACACTCAAACTGCAATGACTAAATGCGGCGAAAGCAATGTGAAATTTGATTTAACTTCGCCCGTCAGAAAAATATAGGAATCCTATCCAACTTCGACGTACATCGAAAACCCCGACAAAATGTTTAATGTTTTCTTCTATTCACAAATTTCAGCTCCTCATCCCCTCCACTAGCGTAACATTGTAAACGTACATCATAAACCGTTACCGTCATATGGTCTGCGCCACCTGCTGATTTACAAAATGGTAACATATATTACTCAGTACATCTTAGTAACGAAAGTGAGGCGAAGACTCTCGGTTCAACATCGTCGTTGACATGTACTTATGGGGGTCTATCCCCTTTTTCAAACTACACATATTAAAATTTTCAGCAGCCGCAACTAGTTTCAGTGCATGTCCCGCATATATGTACTACTACTAACAACCAACAAGCAGGTAATCAATATTTATCATCACTGATATTGTAAGTCCATACGATAATTGTAATTGTTTTCAGTGCTAATACTATTGATTGTAGTGACTAAAAAAGGTTAACATTGAACAATCAAGTTCATACTGGAATATGCTCGGATGCATTGAACTAAGATAGACATGTCAAGTCCCGGTCGTAACGATCTAACATTTTTAGCCCGATTTTGTTAGTCAGAATTTTATTTCTGACCGCATTTTTGTTTTAATAGTCAAAAATCATGTGGTCCAAAGCTTATTTGAAAGAATATTTTTATGCCAGCAAAAAACATTAAGTGACATATGGCAGAAACTAGAGTAGTTATGACCTGGAGTAGCCTTTTTACCATCTTTGCGCTAGAAAATTTCTAAATATATTCTGCATAGATTTTGTAATTTTGGATACAACTCGACGAGTTCTTCTCAGAACTCTCTACTTTGTGCCATACTTTGACAACATAATTGGAGCTTAAAACCCTAGCACAGCTAATCTCATCACCACAACTCACGCAAAACTCACTGTGTTTAATTGAGAAAAATGCACTCAGTCCAGAAAGTAAAGGATGAACGTCATCAAACCAAGACTCATATGGGCACGACATCGTGCCGGGCCAGCGATTTCGCCGTAGCATGCTAGCTAAATCTCACCAACAAAACTCACTGTGGTAATGAGGAAAAAATGCACCAAGTCCAGAAAGTAGCGATGACGTCATCAAACAAGACTCGTATGGGAATTGAAATCTGCCCTTAGCCGGGCCAGAGGACTCCTCCGTAGGTGCTATCCCGGGTATGGGGCTGGGGCCCGACCGAAGGCATTGGGTTAGAATCCCACCCGAAATTTGCGACCTTCTTTCCCCTATTCCCTCACTCCTTCAGTCCTCCAGGGAGAAGAGATGGGATTAGAAACCGACGTAAGGGTTAGGGTGAGCGACAGTCCGAAAAAAAAGACTACAATCATGTTTCCACGGCTTAGGTGCAGTTTTAGACTATTATTTTTCCTTTATCAAGAATTCAACACTACGCCACGTAGAATGCATATGGATTGCCCATTCGATTTGCTACTATAAACTTAGTACTATAGCCTCCCAAATAAGAGACGAAATGGTTTTATTCTTATTGACAAATTTCGCTCCATCAAGCCCCTCCAACTAGCGTAGCTTGAAACGTTTTTGAACCATCAGACACAGTTACTTCAGATGGTCTGCGCCACCTGCTGCTTTACAAAATGGGAACATATATTACCTCGTACACTCTTAGTAACGAAAGTGAGGACGAAGACCTTCATGGTTCAAACATCGTCGTGACTGTAACTTAAGGGGTCTATTCCCTTTTCACAACTACACATTTAAGTTTCAGCCGCAACATAGTGCAGGTGCAGGTCCCGCATCAGAGATTACCTACTAATAACAACAAACAAGCAGGGTAATCAAATTGATCATCAAGATATTGTAAGTCACCTTATATATGGTAAGTGTTTTCAGGGCTATATGAATATGTAGTGATCTAAGGATAACATTGACAAATCAAGTTCATACTTGGTATATGATTATGCATGGAAATAAGATAGACAGGTACATCCCAGGTCTTACCTAATATACAGTTTTAGCCGATTTTTAGTCAGAATTTGATTTGACCGCCATTTTGTTTTAAGTCAAAAATCAGGGATGGGTCCAAAAGCTTATTTGCAAGCAATATGATTTTGCAGCATAAAACCATTAGTGAATATGTGACAGGATAGTAGATTAGTTATGACCGGGGGTGTACCTGTCTAACGAGACTTATAGGCTATTCTACACACACTAGCTCAAAAGTGCCAAAAGTTATTGCAACATGCAGAAAACGAATTCATAATCACCAATTGATTTCAAATTATACCATGGATTGTTGACCACACAATACGTTTATTTTACATTCCAAAATCGTGTTTTCATACAGATGATATTCCCCAGAATCCAAGAGGGTGGAAAAACGTTTGATTTGATTGTAACATTGTTCCTGAAATATGGGCGGATTAAAGGAACATGCGAACGATGGCTTGCGAATTGCACTCCAGAAGGAATACAGACCACGAGAGAAAGAACAAAGAAATGGCTTCAAAACAGTCGCTAATGAATTTTACGGGTTCCTTCTGGTATATTAAAAACTTAGGGCAGAAAATAAGGTGGGTGCGTGCCGACCGGAAACGAGATAAAGTCGATGGAAGGCAGTGGTCTTCGAAAACTTCGAGAAAATCTTGAGACACCGAAATGTAAATCAATGATAAATCACGTGGTATACGTAGATATGTCTAATTGCGCGTTCACGTCAGCTGACAAACAGCACATGCGTCAACGGCACCATTAAAAAGTTGTTTCAAGTTATCATGTGACCTTTTTCATGCCACTATATTCCCGATCTCCAACGGTGATATGAACGTGCTACATCATCTTTTATGACATATCTCAATTACCGGCCATACAAAAACTCATGTAGCGCTAGTATGCCAGCTTTTTTTGACGTTCCTGTGGCTGTATTTCTTGTGGAGTACAAACGGTAAGTTATCATTAGCTAGCTCCTTTAACCCGCAGATTTGGGATCCCTGACAATCAAATTAAACTTTGTTAGCACTATACTACTTGAATCTTGGAAACAGCATCTGTTTGAAAATCACAACTTTGACAAAAATTACGTTATGTGTAGTCAGGAAATCCTGGTACAATTTTAAACCCAATTTTGAATATAAATTGCATTTCTGCAGTTGAATACTGTTGGCCAGGTATGTACAAATGTTAAAATTTCATTGCCATAAGCATTTTCACCCAGTCTTGAGCTAGAAAATTTTAAGAAATATATTCTGCATAATATGTTTTGTTATTATCGATAACTCGACGAGTAACGGACGCATACTTTACCATACTTTTGACACATTTATCAGTTTGGCTTTAAAGCGAAAAGTCCGAAAAAAATATCATGTTTAACGGCATAGGGTGTATTTTTAGATATTTCCTTGTATCAATGAATCAACACTACGCCACATAGAATGCCTAGGTACCGGGGGGGGGGGGCTTGTCATTGGCAACGGGGTATAATCTGTGTCCAAAGAAACCACAAAAAAAAAGCACCTAAACACGTTATTTTCGAAGCTGGAATTTGTACCCCGTAACACGGATCAGTAGCACAATTTTACCTACCCTAAATAAGTACTTGCTGGTATCCCGCCCTAAACAAGTCTCAGTGTGTAATTAGCTATACCACCAAACAAGTATTTGTCTTGTCGTACCCTAAGCACGCTAAATTGATTGCAATTATCACCCCTTAATAAGTAAATCCAGAACCATTTTTTTTGTCAACCAGTGCTCGGTCTGACTTTGGTTGTAAATCTATAAAATATCTGGGGAAGGTTAGTGTTTCAGCAGGAAATATCGAAGAAAGGTCGTAGTTGTTCAATCTAGATGAAATGCATATTGAACAAGGGGCGTATCCGGACCCCTCAAGAAGCCGGGGGACGACCTAGTCGAGAAAGGTCGACGAAGAGATGGCCAACGATTGTAGCACGGGTGGGTGCGGTGAGGGTGATGTCCCATAGCTTCCCATCGCGGAACCCTTGCAATGTTCCAATCCAAAAAAAAGCACATTTTCACATAATTGATAGAAACATTAAAAGTGGTTCACTAGATCTTACTACAAAGATGCTGGAAAATTACCCAAAGGAAATCCGCTTGGCGACTTTATCCGAGGATTGCTGGCAAAACAGGATGTTCTTGTTCAGATAGGAGCGAAGAAGAGCCGATGGCGTTAGCTCAAGAATGATCTACCACAAGGGAGTGTAGTTTGGCCTTGCCACTCTCCGTCAACATATATACCAAACGGCCAACTTAGGAGTGCGGAACAGGTTCGTTTTATTTTATGAGACGATTACTTGGAATTAGCGCACAAGATTCCGACTTCACAGTTGTTGAAGAGAGACTCAAAAGCTTTGGATGAAATCACTCCTTATTATGAGGAAAGGAAAACCACCACGTGCCAATCCATCTAAGACAAAGGTGTGTGCTTTCCATCTACCGTACGCAACCGTGAAGCCAAACGTCAGATTAAAGTACCCTGGTCTGGAACTCCCCCTGGAGAACTGTGATAACCCTGTTTACCTAGGAGTTAGCTTGGACCGCACTCTCTCTTATAAGACCACATCGAGAAGAAGAAGAGTAAAGTATGCCTCACGCAAATAACATCTTGAACAAACAAACTCAACTGGCCACAGATGGGGTGCGCGCCCCATACCCTAGATCGACGGCACTGGCCCTGTGCTAATCATGTGCAGGAGTATGCCTGCCCTGTATGGGAAAGATTCCAACCCATGCCAAGAAGCTTGATTCAGCCGTTAAATGCCTAATGCCGGCTTATCCAGGATGTCCTCGTCCAACACCAACAGACAACTTGTAAATCCTAGAGAGATTGCCTCCAACAGGGGGGGACATCCCGTCGTAGCGTAGCGAGAATGCAAGAGTGTAGCTGCTACGTATCTAATGTGAAGCACCCTATGTCTGGACAGATTACCTGCTGCCAACCCGCACTTAAATCCAGAGAGGAGTTTCTTAAGCAAAGTCTAACCTCTTGAAACAGTCTTAAGAGGTCAAGATGAGTCTGCATTGTGGAAAGAAAGACTGACAGCCAACCAAGTAACATCTATTGTATTGAAACCTGGTGGCTTATCCAACTGGAGCTGACTCCTCATGGGCTGGATGGCGATTGCCCTAACAGCAATGAGAACCAGAACTGGCCGATTAAGGTTTCCTTGCAGAAGTGGGGCTATCTGGAAGCAGATCAGGACAGCTACCTGTGGTTGTGGATCAACAGCACAGACAATGGACACACAATTGGTCTGCCCACTGCTGGAGAGCAACAATGCACAATAAGACCCTTGCGGATTCAGTGAAGCAGCAAGGGACGTTGTTTTTAAAAAACCCATCTCTGGCTGGATCATTTGAGAATCACAGTGTTTGGACACGATAAGAAGAAATCTATAGCAAACTAGGTATGATAAATGGTCTTAAAAAATAAAAACACGTTGATGGGTTTAGATTTGTTTGTGATTTAATGGCAAAAGGGAAAGGGTCCGCGGATATTCATGTGGCGTGGGAGAGGGTTGTCTCCTTCCAGCGCAAAGCGTGGTGGAACCTTAGTAATGTTTCCTTTCGAAAACACATTCTTCATGTGCCAAAATTTGATTAGCAGCCCAATTGATTGTAAGTTGTTCACTTTTTAAAATGCTTATTAGGGTTACCCCTTATAACGGTCTTAAAAAGTATAAAACATGTTAAGGGGTAACGATTTGTGGAGAGTGTGCATATGTAAGTGCACGGGCGTACGTGATGTGGACGATGGGGTGTCCCCGTATTAGTTTTCAAGATATATTTTCTATGTGTTAAGGTTCAGAGAGAATCCGAGTTTTAGAAAATGCTACTTTCAGCATTGCCTTGATTACCGCATTTGCAGCCGTAAATCCGTACTATAAAATGCCGAATCCGCGCAGTATGCCACCATAAATAAGTACCCAAAAGTAATTTTTTAAAAATAATAAACCTAATTGACATTTAAATAAACTATAATGAGATTGATTTAATTGCTTAAAATTGTGTTTAACAGTGATGGTGTACAATATTGGTGCGACCATATAGGCATCGCAAAAGGCGTCGTCCATTTCTCAAACTAGGATAGACCTGCACTAAAACTCAGGCGATCACGCTCCTTAGAGAGGTCAGGCGTCACACAAAATGTGTTTACTGTTCAAATTGAATAAGAACATAGGATAACTACTACGTTTTGAAGTTCGTCTGCTATCCTAATAGGCCTCCACAGAGCAGAAGAACGCTTTGATTTCTGTCGTGCACGACAGAAAATACTAAATCATCTTTTTTGATTGCGTTAAAGATGATATTTCCGGGCCGGAATACTTCATGATGATTTAGTAGGGTCAAATTCAGCCATTTCGTGTCCATGAGAGCGAAGGAAGGTTGAGGGTTGATTTTGGACCTTCGGGTATTTAGTAAAAAATGAG
>JAMKCH010035555.1:0-20688 GCA_023653785.1 Ophioderma brevispina
AGAAATCGACTGAAAAATCAGCCAAATATGACCAATTTTGTAAGCACAACCTCTTTTTCCTCCATTCCAATGGCGCATTATACAGTTAGCAGAGATATTACAATAATGTACGATATACGGGGCATTTAGCATTATAAAAAGTAATTACACAATGCTATCTGGTTTAATTGATCTATGAATAGCCATAATCTCCTTATTAGTGATCCTCAAAAGGAATAAATGTGTGCAGATATACAAAATCTCCCCAATATCCTGATGTGTTAAATGTGAAATTGTTTTTAAACACCTTATGACTGTGAATACCGGGAATAGATACAAGCTATGCCAATAAGGGACTAGAACCCTTTTGCAAACATCCATACAATGGAAGATCTTAGTTTTTTGCACTGCAACAGGTGAATTGCTATTTGATTTGTCATATCACTTGCACATTGGTATAAATATATGAATTGATTAATCCATAGTTGAAATATCAGAAAAATGTAAACATATTATTTATTTTCATGATATTCAGGATATTGTATTCTCACAAACACAAGTTAATGTGCATTAATCCATTGGGAATTAAGATAAAAAAGCGGTGTGCTTGTTGCTACAAAATCCGCATATTAGCGTATTTTCAGGCGATTCTTTCATTTTTTTCAACACTGAAAGTACTTAGATATGTTGAATCTATGATATACCGATTGCATTACAGTCAAGATCATCCTTAATCGATGACACAATTTCACTGTAGTATACTCAAATTTTGGAAAAGAAAGCGTAAAAAAATCACACTTTTTGACATTTTTCCTTATATTTCGAAAAAAGTAAGCTCTATTTTAAAAAAAATGAAAAACTCGTCACTAGACTAAGCTCTATTTTAAAAAAAATGAAAAACCGTCCCTAGACAAAATTGTCTAGTTTCAAAAAATAACATAAGAAATCATGAAATTTCAAATTGGTTTTTGTTATGCTGTCTGAAAATTTTTTGGGCACCCAAAAATCATGTTTTTAGTATTTTTCTTAAAATACGGAAATGTTTTATATTAATCGTTGATGCCATCATCGGGTGTTCATCGTCCAATTTTATTTCTAGAAATGTATACGTTTTAACATACAATAATCAAATTATTTGCCCAAAGTACAAACCCAAAAACATGTAGATACTCCGGAAATTCAAGGTTGAACACGCTATATAAGTGTTAAGTTTCAAGTTTATTGATGTAGACCACGGTCCCATTTCAATCTCATAAAATACAGTACATTAATATAATAAAAAGTAGGGCGAATATACCATACGCTTACTTTAAGTATACCATGTCAATTAATGAATTTATTCGGAATAATGTTTCGTTAGTCTTTTCATTGAAACAAAACTTATAATGTACAGTAGTATACAAAGCATGTGAAACCTGGCCGCTTTTTACTGTGATTTTTGTGGTTATAATTAAAAGAGGCATTTTATTGAGTTCCAAGTTTATTGATGTAGGCTCGGGCCAATTTCAACATGCAAAAAGAGATAGAAATTATAGTTGTGCACATTATCACCTAACACCAAACTATGAGAGAGGAGGACAAACCAGTAGGATATGATATTCATTCTCAATAACTAATACTACTAAAAAAAACACCAAAGTTTTTTAAATACGCGTCTTATTCCCCGTCAACGGGTGGGGCGGGGGGGCCGGATTCCACCTCACATCCATCTGAATACACTGATGCTCGTCATCCGTCCTCAACACATGCCCATACCAACGTACACTATTCGCTTTAGCCAACGGTCCATGCCTCGTTCCAAACCCAACCATCTGCATCAAATCCTCAGTATTCATCCTGTCCATCAACTTCAAACCACAAATCGATCTACTCATTGCTATCTCTGTCCTCCTCAGAATCCCCATATCATTTTCACTCGGACACCACATCTCACTCCCATACAGCACACTGAGCTTAACAACTCTTATACACCATTTCTTCATCTTCAAGATATCTGTTCCTTGCAACAACTACCAAACATTTCCTAAACTTCAACCATCCATACCAGTCACTCTAGCTGTCACAGACACATCACATCCACCACCCCCACTAACCTTATTCCCTAAGTATGTGAACTCCTTCACTGACTTTACCTCATCACACAACGTTTCCTCCGTTCCACCTTCCCTCCCGTCCCTTCTCGCATCTTTGCACACAAAATCTCTTGCAAAAAATGAGGGGGAACCCTCGTCATCTTTGTGCCCTCCAATGGATCCATTCAAAATTTTCTCACAGCACACTGAATTTGCTTTCACCTCTTCCCACACACACCAATTGGTCTATTGAAATGGTTACCCAAATACATCTCAAAGCCACTAACCTATTATGTATTATAAGTAATACCGTGGTCCCAAAAAAAAACAGAGCAACACTTGGTGGCAGGCGCCATAAGTTTGAACAAAAGTGTGACTACTTGTATTGTTGTAATGGAAGATGGGTTGTAGCTAACATCCTGAAGGTTCATAAAGATAGAGGCAATAGTTTTTAAGATATGGACCCAACAATCAAGTAACCCGCAGAAACCCATTCTTACAAAAAAGTAGAGAAGCGGGGTAACCAATAAACTGGCAATGAAGAACAGATGGCAAATACCATATTGATTGCCTCAAATTTAATTGCCCACAATTGCTTGCCAGAACCACTTTACTGGGTCAAAATGACTGCATTTACATAATTATTATTTAGCTGAAATGATAAAACTTAATTTATGGTGAGAATAATCTGTTTTCAAGATGATATAAAACTAGTCTGACTAAAGTCAGGAGACAAACTCCACAAGTACATACAATGATCAATGCGTGGGCTGAACTTGACTTGTTACTGTTATTGTTATCGGGTTGTTACATGTTATGTTATTGAGAATGCTACATTCTCAACTTATGAAAGTAAAACCTAGTTGTCAACAAAAACTCATTAACAATATCAGTATATTCATTTCTGGATTAAAATTTGGGTTAAATAACTCTTGTGTGTGCCGTCACAAAATTATGATGAATGATAGCTCTAATCCAATGCTGTTTATTGCGACAATACGAGGTTTGTTCGTCATACATTCCTTCGATCTTTTAAGATGTGTTAAAAGGCGTTTTTTTAGCTGTTATTACCAATGAAAACATTCATATGTTAATATCTGTTGCAGTAACTGTCTTTAAAAAATGGTGGTTGGACTTAGAGATTCATATTGGTGGTTCTGGACGCAAAACGTACAGTGCCGTATTTGTAGTTAATAGCGTCTCAATTTGTTTAAATGGGTCCTGCCGGTTACTTGATTTCTGGGGTCATATCTTTAATAATATTAACTCTACCTTTATGAACTTTTCAGGGATATTAGCTAACAGTCTCATCTTACCTTACAACAAAGAATAAGAAATCACATGCTTTTGTTCAAAACTTAAGGCACCTGCCACCAAGTGTTGCGGTTTTTTTGAACACATGGTACAGAATCTACCAGGGTTAAGACGTATGAAAGTCAATGTTATGTTTCCCATAACCCGCCTGCGTTATGATTTTCTGTCTGCGTTTGAGATGATGAAATCCCTAAAAAAGTTCATTATTTTGTATTTTAAAGGAAATATCAAGGTTTCTTCTTGTGATCATAGCTTGTGATGTGATTTTAGTAGAATTTAAACCAAAAAACAGTTGCAAAATCATTTCTAAATGTAGGGTGGTGTTTTGACACAGTATTGTAGGTATTAGAGCATGCTGAAGGTTGGTGAAATGGCTGTTACTGCAACATTAGGAATAATGAAAAATGAAATAGTTGCCTCATTATGATTTGCAAAAAATGTTACGGGAAACATAACATTGACTTTCATTGGCCTAAAAGAGCTAAAGAAAGGCAAGGTGCAGTAGCGCTTGAAGTGATATCAGTAAATCAGTATTGCCGATAGAGGATGAGTGATATGAACATAGGATCATCAGTGTGATATGCTCTAGTGCCTCATAATGTAACAGGCTATTAATATGTAATGCATCATTACCTAGCTATAGCCATGCACTGTGTGCATATCAGTAACTCAGTATTATTCCAATAGAGGAGAGTGAATGCACATAGGGATCATCGGTGATATGCTCTAGTGCCTCATAATGTACAGGCTTTAATTTTTAATGCCACATTCCTAGCTATAGCCTGCATGATGCATGCGTGTTGCCTTGGATGTCAGTGAACTTGAATGTAGATCATGTTTGGAGAGGACCTGAAAAACTTGTTTGCTAACCAAGTTACCCTTAGCTAGTGAATGAACTGGTTTAGGAGGAAAAAGAAGCAAATTGGTTTTCTTAAAATATGGAAAATACAAAAGGGAAATTCGTGGATGGGGGAGGGGAAGGTGAAAAAAGGAAGTTAAATGAGTATGATACCAGTAGAAAGTTTTAAGCAGGTCCTGAGTTAAGGATTTGCCCTTTAACTGCATTTGGGAGGTAGAGATGTTGTCCAAGCAGACCCCAGGTTCAAAAGGTGGTTTGTGTTTTTTTTTAAAGTGCACTTTTATTAAGTGAGGATTTAGGCTATTACGAGCACACTGTTATGTCCACAGCACTTCTAGGGGTGATACCCTCAGATACAGTCGTGGCTCTATCACTCTAAGACGGAAAGGTGCGAAAAAATTCTAACGTGTGCACTATGAACCCTGTAGGGTTCTTCAACGAACCCACAAATGTTCTTTAACTCCTGTTTGCACTTTTATGGTTCTGTTAGGATCTTTTTGGGTCTCAGATTTTTAATAACCATTTTTAGGTTCCATTCTTGAGGGTTCCATATAGAGGACAAACGGGTTCTAAGAAGCTGTTTTTTTGTTAGAGTGTAGGGGTTTCACACTGTGTACAACATATTAGATTCAAGCTGCAGCAGATGAGCTCAATTTTACATCTTCAAGAAACAAGTTGGTCACTTTCTGGAAGCTCGGGGGAAAAATTTTTAAGGGCGCCCCAAAGTGCTGATGTTAGGCTATAGGGGTTATAAAGGGGTAAGGATTATGGAATAGTGATATGTATAAATAGATGTAAATTGTCCTTCCAAGCAGATATAAAATAAACCACAATGAATTTACAAAGTGTATGCCGTGGAAACAGGGTCGTGAACCTTTCGGTTCTTTTTTGAATCATTCCAAAAAACATGATTTGCCCAATTACTCATACTATAAAGAGTGGAACCTTTTATGGCATCATTGCCATGCCTATTCCCCTCAAGGTTGGTATAGTTTCAGTAACACTCTCGGAAAAAAGTGGTTTCTTTGGGGGGGGGGGCATGACCTGTTATGTACCAATGTGAGTAAAACCCTAAACACTTTAGTGTGAAAGGATATTACATGAAGCGGCCCTGGCACATTTTCACGAAATATAAATTTCTGCAACTTTGCTCGCAAATGATAGTCTAGGCCTTGGAAGAATAGGGTGATACACTTTACACATAAAATAACAGGCTCACAACAGATAGGAATGTTTATAGTAGATTCAAACACCCCGGTATTTTGTATGGCCAACTTTTAAGTTTGCCTTAACTTTATCCACAATGTATATTACATGATATCATAGACGCGTACTCTTTGATATTAACATACAAAGGTTTTTCACAACACCGGTCAAACGGGTGCAATGCCTTGGAATTCATGCATATGGTGAGTGTTGTCTTGTGTTAAATAAAAAATGCCATTCCTGTCGTCTGCTGAAATTATGTCGCCTGTGTGCAGTATTATTACATCGTTCGGTTTACCCATAAGGGCGCTGATTTTGTCTTAATCCTTTCAGGTGCGGGCTATTGTTATAAAAGCTTTACAACCATACAAATATAATTTTGAAAAATTTTGAGGTGGCCCTAGGTCACTATTTTTTAATGTGCCAGTGTCTCTTAAGGGAGCATTTTGTGATCCACCTCATCCCCCAGACTCCTTAAAAAAAGTTTATATCATCTGACTGTTGACATTATGAATCCATTTGCTACCTATCTTACATGCAATTTGGTCGTAGCGTAATAAATTCGCAGAGGACAGAAAGTATAGCATAGTGGCCTATGGACTGGCAAACAAGCAACTTGCTCATAACACAAAACCGCAATGTCGGAATCAACTAAAAATTGGGAATAAGCCCTTTCTCAAGGATACTAGTGAACAATAATAAAACGATAAAAATATAATTATAAAATATTTACCTGTACTAGAAGGCATCATAATATGCAAATAATTTGCATAAATGATTATTACCTTTAGGAATGTTGCGTGATATTTGGTGTATTTTGTAATATTATTGTACAGTTAAGTCTCTTCCTGATGGCTAGTTTTTTATTCCCGATATAAGATGCAAGTAAGATTGAAAAGTATACAATACTACAAACTCCTATAATAACTTTTTTACTGATGTTAAAAATATTTCACATTTACAAAAATTGTGTAGTTTTCAGAAACGATTTTTTTTTTTCCATTGGAATTGAAAGTATTTTATCAATGTTGGACAATGTAGTAAAATATTGCCATTAATACTTTTGGTGTGAGTGACATGTGCCCCCATGTTTTGAACGTTATTTGCACCAGGCAATAGCAACAATTGGTTTTGATGCATTTTTATGCTCTTACAACCCCCAGAAATATAAAATTACAACTTTTCGGATAAGGATATTTCCAAAATTTTAGGTTGAATCCACTGGTATGTTTTAATGTTTAGGCCAATAAAAAATGTTTGGTTGCTGTAACAGATACACATCCTTGTTCAGTGCATATTTGTTTTTTAGAATAACTTCAACACTGTTTTTACTCATTGGTCCCCTAATACGTTACCCAGTTAAAGAAGAAATAAACAACAAATCTGCACATAAGAATAAGCACACATACTATACACCCCTATACTTAGAGTTGACTGTTTCTGATGATATAAAGGCGTTCCATTTTTTTAGGTAAGTCAGGGGAGGAGGTTGTGGATCACAAACTGCTGCGGACCATCCTGTTTTGTATGGTGCATCTCTAGGTTACTCTATAGACTTACACTTGCCTTATAGTAGAGGCCATTGGCAATTCAACCTTAAAAAAATTTTTTTCTAATAAAAGGTCTGTTTGTATATTCTCGTAGGGCTATATGTGAATTATTATGAAAAAATTTGTCCGGCCTTCTGGCAGCTGCGTTGGTGAGATATTCAGTCAAGGTCAATGACCTTTATTAGGCATATCGTGGATCATAATTCCTCAACCATTTGGTCTAAAGGCACAAATGAGGTGTCTAAATACTAAGGTTTTTTTGGGTCAACAAACACATATAGCATATACCGAAAAACGATCATATGGGGGCACCCCTCTTGATTTTCAAATAGTATTCACTATCTGCATGAAATTGTTACTTTAAACTTCGTCCACTCAACCATCTTTAAGGTGTTGGTTAAGACCTCCTTGGATTTCTTAGTTACAAAGCCTCTTCCATCCTTTTGATTTTGGTACGGTTGGATTGGTATAGTCTCCTCTTTCCATTGATATCAAAAACATTTCAATAGTCCTCCATTTGGACGTCATAGTATGTTTTAATAATAGAAATAAAAAAAGGAAAAAAAATAAAAAAAATAAAAAATTTTGCTAAAAAATAGGCTAATTTCTATTTTGAGTTTTAAAAATACAAGAATGTGTGATTTTGCCTAGGTTTTTGAGGTGGTTATACAGGAAAATCAAGTTTTGGTAACATACAACAGGAGGATATAAGTGCCATAAAGCATCTATATTTTTGATAGAAGTGGTAAAGAAAAATATTATAAGGTTGCAACCATGCCCTTACTCCAAAACTGAGTCTTGTCTACCACTACCAAAAGGTAAGGTGGCGTGACGATTATTTTGCGCGAAATTAAAGAAATGGATGGTCCCCAAGTTTAGATGCAGACTTTAGGGTTACAATTTGTGTTTTAGCTGGCCGGATAAAAAACTTGTTGGGCATGTGTAAACACCCCACCATCCTCTCCCAGGAGTACGAAGGTTAATCATACCTTCAATGGCGGACTTTGGCCACTCATATGAGTCAAGGAGTCCCATTCAGCCTACCGTGACCTATCAAACACATAAACAATGGATGCTTTAAGTTGGGGGCGGGGCTCACCCGGGGGCCACCTCTTCGGGGCAGGCCCTGACCAGCCTCCGTTGCTCGTCACCACATAAACATTTCTCGAGTTGTTAGCCGTCTTTCTGCCATTGCTGCACTGGCTCCCTGTGGTCAGGGGAAGGTAATTGTTGTCCGCTTAACAAGGAATGGGGTGTCATCAGTCCCAGCCTATGCATGGGATTCTTCGGCTATTCGGGTGGTGCCGAGATTGGGACTTGGCTGATCGCCCAATGTCCCGCAAGCTGAGAGTCCCTCCGTGTTTCGAGTGGCCAAAGGTTTGCGGATCGTCTCCCAGGAGGGTCCCCTAATCCCAGACACAGCCAAAGTCATAGGGCCGTTAGTGGGAGTGGCAGCCCTACTTTGCAGTATGCCGCACAATCTTCTAGATGGTGGACCGTCCCACGACGTGGATCTGTTTCGCCTCATCAAGGGGGGGGTAATCGTCAATGTGGCAATTCGGGGTCACTCTTGGAACCGTATCCCCGGGCAGTCAAACGGGAACGCCATGGCAGCAGACTGGTCGGGATTGGTAGCCTATACTTGATCATACTTCTCTCCAGTTGCCATGATCCCAAAAGTCCTCGATGAGCTCTGTCTCGAGACTGCCGGTCTGCTGTTGCCCATTATGGCCACGGCAGTTGTGGTTTTCTCAGGCCGCTAAATCTGCTTGTAAGGGAACAGACCCATCTTCCAAAGTCCCAGATTGCACCACCCATGCTCCAACCTGTCTGATGCCTTTCTACAGAACTGTACACTGAGGTGGACTTTCTTAACAGGCTGTCATGCTCAATGTTCAGGCAAATTCAATAGAGATGCCTAGAATTATCATGCATGGTGTGCCCATAGAGAGTTCCGTCCATGCAATTTCTGAGACCGTGAACCAGATTGGCCAATTTCCTCAAGAAGGTCTTTCAGGAGTGAGTTTAACTTAGTATCCTGACTGTCCGAGGTTTCCTTTTTTACGAAAAGCCACCGGCCAGACCCGTAAAGGGCTCGGTGATGGCATGACGGTTCTTTCAGTCCCCTTTTCGAACTGGTGAAGGGTATGTTTAACGGATCATCCCTCGGTCGTACTTGTTCCGGATTGGTATTGCCATTGGTCTGCAATTCTTTGTGTCCGTAAAGTTTTAAAACCAACCGAAGGCATAGTCTTTCTGGAACTTCCTAGTAGCTGTGGCTTGTGACAAGGAGGTCTCTATTCTGCCACATGCATGCTTTTTACCCCGAAACCGGTGGTTCTGGCCACGTCTCACTATAGTTGCAGACAGCTCAATACTGCAGCAAGGCACATTGAGCTAGCTGGATTCCCTCAGTCAATCTGAAATGTCACACAAAACACCATGATTGGTTGACTCGCTTCTTGTTAGTAAACATTGATGTTCGAGCTCACGCTTCCCCGGGCATTCTATAAAGAGGCCTTCATCCCAGACATTTGGACAATGTCGGTTGGAGTTTCTACTTAAACCTTCCAACAAGTCTATTTGATGCATGTGGTAGTCCGGCGGGGAGGGTTTCACCGTCCAATCCCCTCTTGGTCGATCGACCTAGCATCTTGACCAAGGGAAGCATTAGACGACTATGGTTGGGTATTGACATGGGTTCTTGGTGTTGGCTACCTTCTGCGACCTTCTCCACCACCGATTGTAAGCCTGCAGTGGTATTCTGTTGCAAAATGTAAGGTTGTGGAAGGAAGCTACACTAGTACAGTGTATTTCATCTCAGAGTGAGAGGTTGATCATGTTCCTACCTTCCGCGACCTTATGGCGCTCACGCAGTTTGTTATTCTCCACTAACAGAAGGTCGTAGGAAGGTTTTGTCTGAGTTGTTTGGGTTTTTTGTGCGAGAAATATTTTGCAGACAGGCGAATTACAGCGCCGCTTTATGTGGTCCTGAATCTTTGGTGCGTGCCATGTCCTGACTATTCGGGAGTTGGCTCTTTAGTAGTGGTACTGGGGTTTTTAATAGTATCCAATGAAAATATTTATCAGTTGGCCGACTTAGCCTCATCGATATGATCTCATGCCTCCGCATGCAGTCGGCATCCCGGCAATATCACAGTACTGAGACTGCTCTGTACGGTTGCAGAATGGACTCTTGACTGCGCTGACAACAAAAAGAGGCTGTACTATTGTTACTGGGACTTCGCCCGCCTTCCGACACATAGACACAAACAGCTCCTAACCCGTCTAACTGAACGGTAGGGGATTACTGGGAAAGCACTAAGTTGGTTCTCGTCTTACCTAGATGGCCGAACTCAATCTATATAGTCGAGGTGCTTCGTCAGATCCTTTGGCGGTAGATTGTGGAGTCCCACAGTGCTCGTACTGGACCTATGACTTCATCTTGTTTCAGTGCCCCACTACAGGTTATAACTGCCCACGGTATCCAATTTGTTATTTACGCTGAGACAAACCCAGCTCTACCCTGACTTTCCCCTCGGGAATCGTGAATGGCAGCCTAAACAAGATTGAAATCATGCACTGTAAACATCAGATCCTGGTGTAAATCCAACAGCTGATATTAAATGACAAGAAGACGGAGGATGTGTACTTTCGCTCTCATTTTAGTAGATCGGCTAGCAACTCTCAGCCAACTATGATATTGGCATTCTGTTATACAGCCGTCAGCTGGAAGCACGGAACCGTGGTGTCATCTTAGACTCATCATTAAAGAATGATCAATCATTGTTTCACAGCTTATGCAAAGCCTTGCTCTCAATAAGGAAAATTGGGCAAGCTTCGACATTACCTTGATGAAAAATCTACCATCCGATTGGTCCCCACGCCTTTGTACATCTAGGCTGGATTCCTGCAATTCCTTGCTTTAATGGCCTTCCTCAGAAAGAGAATTGACCAAGTTCGCGAGTTTCAAAATGCAGCTTCCGTCTTGTCCTTAAATCCGTCGACGAGACCATATCACACCACTCCTCTACCAACTGCATTGGCTTCACCAATTAAACAGAGGCAGTTTTTAAGATTCTACTATCTCACTTATAGGCCATCCACCGCATGTCACCTGCCTATATCTCTGATCTCATCCAGCTTTATTCACCACCAAGAACCTGAGATCATCTTTCTTGCATCCATCTGAGTACAATCATCCAACTCTCAACACAGTTCATGGTGATAGATCTTTGCCTTACGCAGCAGCACATTTGTGGCATAAGACTCCCTAATAGTATCCGCTTAGCTCAGTGTCATCAACTATTTTCAAGTCACGTCTCAAGACATTCCTATTTACACAACTTTTGGCTCCTGAAGTATCCTGTTTTCTGATCCGTCATCACCACTCTGTGATTTTTGTTTCCTTTCACTTTTTTCTATTCCTACCTTCATCCAATCCTGTTTGCCTAGGTAGTTGTTTTCATCAGGTTTAGGTAGGGTATAGCATCTGAATCCAGAAGATCAAGACTTAACGGATGTCGCTTTGGGGTACATCAACAGATCCTCACAGCTTACGATTCAGTGTATCCCCATATGTTCTTAGTATGAGGCAACTGGGTTGGTCTTTCTCTTCTATCTGTGTGGTTAAAGGTTAGTTTCGAATTTCTAGTCTTAAATTTAAAGTTATTTTGAATTGTGTATAATTTGATGTATATCATTGATGTTTTTAACATTAGAAATTTTATCTATTTTTGTATTTGTCGTATTAATATTTTTTTATATGCTCCATTCCTATGTAAAGCGCCTAAGGCCCTGCATTAGGCGCTATATCAAGACTGTTATGATTTATTATTATTTATTTTGCAAAAAGGTCTACACTAGATATATACCAACTATTCATCACACTGGACTCATCAGTTTGCGGATCTGTCCAAGAACAATATTCAGCTGAGTTATAATAATATTGTAGCTGTTTTCTTTATTATATATACTAAGGTCAATACCTGTAATAATAATATTGTTGTGTTAGATATTAGTACAGACTGATCTTTTGTCTAATTTACGTTGAGAAAACTTGTAAAATCGGATTAAAAGTGCTTTCCTATGCTGAAAAGCAACGATGGCTGCATTTTGTAAGCCTAAAATATAGGTATTGTTTTTATTGACTCCAAAAACATGGTATGACACCCCACCTTTTTGCTTCTACCAGGCCAATCGGCTGAGCTTTAAGACCATCACATCTGACAACGCAGTAACTAAAGTCCGGACATTCTTTCCATATAATTATTCATATAGGCGCTACCAGAATATACAACAAAGTCCTTTTATTAGATTTGTTCAAGGTTACATGTGTCACGTTAAGTCTCTACTATTACGTCCTCCCTCAATTTGTTATTCTCCACCCTCAAGACGGTTGTTGAAGGTTTTGTTTTTTATTTTTTGTAGAGAAAATCCATTTGTGGAGCAGGGCGAATCACTGCGCCGCGTGATTCAGTGTCCGTAGTTGGTTTATTTTCAACAAGTTGGTAATGAGGCTTCTGATGTGGACCAACTGAAATATTTGTCCAAGAATGGTTTAATTAGTTTGCACTCATAGAATATCCACTGATTTTACAATAGTATTTTGGTTGTTTCATTATAGATGATAATCAAGTTTTGGTTTATTTGCTACTTGTACGATGACGAATTGGCTATTTTATGTTTAGAAAACGTGGGAAAAATTTTGATTAAAAGTGTTTCCTATGCTGACAGCATAATGATGACACAACTTTGTAGCCTCACGAATGTTTTTTTATTGTGTTTCTTGACCCCCAAAACATGGTATAGACCTATCTTTTGGCTTCTAGGCCAATTGGATCAGTTCCATAACCCATCATAGGCCATATAAGGTCGTGACCTTTTTGAACCATGCATATCTGACTAACGCATCAACTTGAAGGGCGACAAATTTTTTGGGTAATTCTTCATACTTGGCCACCAGAATATACAAAGAGTCCTTTAATTAGAATTTTTCCAGGTTGTATGGACACTGTCTCATATTACGCCTCTACTTCTCACCCACTGTCAAGCTTACCCTTTGGTGTTAAGTCATTCCTTGTAGATAGTCAAGTCCTTAGCTAAACAGCAACTAATTTTTGCCTGTGACACTACAAATACTGCTCTATGTTGACCATCTAAAAAGGATTTCCTGGCAGTGAAAAGCATTGAGTTTTCTTTGTCATAACACATGCCCCTTACTCCATCAATATCAATATCAGTGTTCCTCCCCTGAACAATGTGTATTACTTCAACTTTCTCCCAACCACTATTGGGCAATTTTGTCATCATTAATACCATCAATATGGCATGGTTTTATTGGCCTTGATTTTCTGATAAAATTACCACGTGCATCATGTACTCTAATGATAGATTTATCGTCCCCTGATAGGACCTCCCCATTATCAAGGCCGCCAAACTAATCACCCACCATCATTTGCATATTTGCTGATAGTTTTCTGATATTTACCTGTAGAAGAGTACACTTCAATGTTACGTTTTCGCCACTAGAAAGCTATTATCAGGACAGATAAGGACTAAATTTGCAAAAATCATTTTCACTATCATTTAGTTGTAATCAAAGTTTTTTCTAACTGTCCCTTACTTGCTTGGTAAATGATACACATCGTTCTTACCAGCAACAATCAAAGAAGACCATTGGAGGAGCTTGCAACACTTGGATGCATCTTCAAATCCCTGCAGCTCCTGCCCAGTTCCATTGCCTTGTTTTTACTGCCTCTCACCTAACCTAACAGTCCATCAGTTGTTCATAGTGTTTCACAAACTTCACAGGATGTAAATTAGTACTCATGGATGGACTCGGGGGTTCTTTGACAGCCAACCTTTCCATCTTTTCCATATACCAGCATTCTTTGTGATATAGGCATAGTCTGGTAATGTACTGGTCTGTTGCACAATGTCATGCATATTGTTTCAATTCTGTAGGGTACTCTGTGAGCCTTGTTATTTCTTCATCTAGTCCTGTCAAGTTTGAAGCTGCAGTTTTGTCCAAGTCCTTCATTTTAACGATTCTTTTCTCTGTTTATTTTTTCTGAATGGGCTGCCAATGCTTTCCTCAGCACAATTTATCAACTGCTTCTTTCTCCTAATTGCAGTGAAGTGACAACCTCCTTTTTCATTTGTTCAGTTCTGGTTAGTTTCCTCACAGCTTCGCTTTTGTTTCCTTGTTTGTAGCTAACAAAGTAGACGTTCTTGTTTTTATGTGCGTTTGGTAGTCTCTCTACATTTGTGAATCCAAGATGTGTAGCACATCTTGACATGCAGCTTGTACAGGGCTCACCATAAAGGTGCATACTTCTCATCATGCGTTCACAGCGCTGGTACCTTTGGCCGTCTTCCTGTGGCATTGCTTTTGATGTTCTTCGCAAGTTCTTCATCAGTAGTTAGTTTTCAGTGCTGAGATACCACCAGTAGGTACTTTTGCTTCTTTTCACTTTCATTGGACATGTGATATCTGCACCTGACAAAGTTACCATATTCTGTAGGCAAACTTTACAGCAAGTATGGGCACATTCCAATATCTTGGTGTGTGGGGATACAGAAAGTTGTACACATGGGACATTGTAAGAGCATGGTTCTGCAGAGGCTACGAATGCAGAAGGCCATGTTGTGATCACCAAACTTTTCAGTCACACTGTGAGAGTTAGCGAAGTCAGGGCTCCTGTACTAAATCAGAATTAGATTCAAATGAGTCTTTTCATTTAAATAACATAACCGTTTGACACAAGTTTTTCCAACTTTAAACAAATCCTATTCAGGGTAATCAAGTAATACCAAGATTCACAGACAGACCCAATTAGTAGTAGCCCCAAACTGGGATTCACTATCCCCAGTTTTTGTTTTTATTTCATCTGAAGGACATTCAGAGATTTGTGAGAAGGAGTGCCGCTCAATTTCAGACTTTTGCATGTTCACAATAGTCTACCTCCCAAAGAACAAATGTGATTATTAATGAGATGATGCCAGGTAATCTAAAAAAAAAGGCAGCCGTAAGGAATTAAAAAATGGAAGGAAAAAAAGCGATTACAAAAGGTGGTTCTGGACTGGACGCGAACGGACCTAAGAGACGTAAAAGAAGGCGGGAGACCTGTAATGAATAATGCCCAATTTCTCATTTTGAGAGTAAAGTGATTTATATTAACCGGATCCTGACAATTAACACAGTGGCTTATGGGAACTGAATGTACAAAATGCTCATTAAAATGAAGCAAAGAGTTAGAATAATTTGGAAATTTTCAAGCAACAGGCATGTTATTTTATAGTTCTCATTCTAGCTTTTCCCCATAAAATGCTCAGTGTACTTCATAAGACGTTGCTGTTTTCTAAGTTAGCCAAACTGCAGGGCGTGCGTTTTCCAATGGGAATAATACGGAATACAAACATATGGGCCACAAATCGTTGGCTGGGCACAATTACACCAGCATGCTTGCAATCATTGCGTCATGGGACGGGGGCGCCAGGGGCCATGGTTGCGATTCCCACCCCCCACCCAGGATTCCAATCTTCTTTACCTTCCCTTCCTTCCTCCCAGAGAACGAGAACCGTGTTAAAGACACTACCTCAGGTTTCACCGAAAGAGTCAAAATATTTCAATGTTACTACTACTAATTGACCTGCGGACATGGGTCTTAGAAGGGGGACTTTCCCGGCGATGTTTGACCAATGTTCCAAAATAGTCACAGCTATGCGGGGGAAAGAGGTTTTGTTACTCACGGCCTGAGCGGCAGGCCCGGTTCCCGATAATTATCGCTTCTCGTTCATAGGAAATTAAGCAGAATCATTTCGCTTTCAACTTAGGGTTCACTAACCGTATAGAGTTCAGCGAGGCTTTCCTATCAGCCAATTTATGGATCCAAACATTCCACATTAACAGCTCCCAATTGTCGCCGGGGTCGCCGAGGCAAAGAATCGAGACTAAGTATCCTTGCCCAAGGATTCACAACAGCACCATGGATAGATAAGGGAAGCATGGGTTAGTTAACAACCTTACTCTTTGAAACCTAAGCTTGACAAGCATTATGGAGTTTTGTGACTTTCCCATAAATGGGACCTAGGTTCTAACGTTCCCTACGAAGGACAGGGGCTCTCAACATGCGTTTTATGTGCCCTGTCCAAACAAACATGGGGTAGAGTGAAAGTGATGAGAATAATACAGTGTGGAGCAGCCACAAACCTCTATTGTACACTCACACTGGCACATTGATGCAGTACTGTCTTTGGCCATCCAGTAGCAATATGATGCCATTTCCTATCAACCTGGCTACATTCAAGCCAGGAACATATTGGCCAGGACTATAAAAAGAGTGTAAAATATTAAAAATGTCAAGATAGCTAAAAGTGAAGGATAAGTCTGTTGAATCTCATAAGTAGTTTTAAACTGAAAAATTGACAGAAAGGAAGAAAAAGGAAAACAGCTTTATTCAAAGATATGAACTCCATTGAATACGTGTTGTAGTAAGTGTAGTTACGGACAGTGATGACTTAAAATATCGATTTTGTCCTAATATTAGTTGCTTTTGGTTTTATCATGTAGGATATGTTCGGGATACCGTATGTTACCAGACCAGGCAAATATCTTGATTTTTGCATTCGATTTTTTCAATTTCTGCTTTAGCAAATCACTGATGTGACTTTTAAGGGTTATTAAAAGGCGTACTACCCGATCATCCGCATCGACCTCCACACTCAAAATCATTGAATCTGGAGATTTTAAATCATAGAAGGATTGTATTTTCTCAATGTCATCCTTTAAAATTATTTTGGCTAAACTATTTCGTTTGAATCTATCCAAGTTATATAATATGGGTTTGACTTTAATGTTTACTGAATTGTACAGTATGCTATTATAGCTTGTTAGACACAAAATTAATGCTCAGATGAAATGGTATTATTGATTTAAAACTAAAATTTTTGGTCCCCTGCCCCACTCTTGTTGGCGAAGGGTGGCCACCTACTTTTATCCTTTTCGAAATGCTCCCCCGTCCGGTGGGATGTGTTGTGTGGGTACTGTGCGATCCATATCTTGGATCTATGCAAGTGTGGGTGTCAATCTTCGGATAACACATAGATGTGATCGAGAGTATCCGCGCTGGTGGATCAAAGTGGGTCATGGTGTCCACAAAGGTCAAAATTGATACAAAATATGGTCAAAATATGGTTAAGTTGCTATTAAACCTGTCAACACAATCTCTTTGATCTAACGCAAGATGGTGGGTCCATCTTTGCACCATTTATGTCGCTTAAGTAGGAGGAGGATGATTTCGGAGATGGGTCATGTGCCAATTTTGGGGTCAAAGGTTCAACAAGTGTGGTCAAAAATTGCTTTAAACATTTGTCCAATTGTGGTAGGATGATAAACCTTGGTGGCCGGTCGTGCCAAACATTCGGTGCCGAAAAAAATCTTTAACGGTATCATTTCAAGGTCATGTGTGGTAATTCAAGGTCAAATCCCTAACATGTGGTAGGATTGATGAAAACTTGGTGGGTGCATCCACTATTCAGTTTGATCAATGAAATTTGAAGTCCTTCAAGGTCATCCCAGGTCATCCATATGCCCTCAGTGGTCCTGGTCATGATGAACATAGTGGTTGTGCAGTCAAACATTTGATGCCAATTTTTTTTTTCCAAGGTCATTTATGGGCCTAATCTGGGGTACATCTCCGACGGTCCATCATTCACTGCAAAATGGTTTGATGGGTGGTGAAAATGGTGGGTGCCCCCTTTTCTCTTCCCTTTGTTGTCAACATTCAGGGCCTCTGACCAATGTTGAAGGTCATTGTCAATCTATCAACAGGCTATTGGGGCCATCCAAGGTTCAACCAACTACAATGGTCATGTGGTCATTGAAACATGGTGCGTGGTAGTTACACATGATACCAGGAATTTTCAAGGCCACATTGGCGGTCATCCTAAGGTATCTTAAAATGCTTGGTAGGAAATGACCCCATCTCCAACACTTCATACGACTGCCTACTTAAAGACACATCAGTGATTTGTCCTAAATCAGCCAATCGAAAAAAAAAAATCATTAAAAATCAGATTTTTGCATGTATGCAACAAGTTAAGGATTATCCTAACATAACCTGAATGATAAGACCAGACAGAGCACACACTATATAGGACACGAAATCGGAATTTTAGTCATACTGTCCGAACGCCGCACACTTAACTACAACAGTATGTAATGGAGAAAAGGATTTTGAACACTGCGTTTTACTTCCTTTCTGTCTATTCTACATCTGGAAAAGGTAACTAATTATGAGAAGTCTACAGGCTTACAAAGTCTATTCTGCAACATTTTCAACATATTTTTCAAATCCACTGATAGTGTCTTATACTAGCGACCATACATGCGCTTCGTGCAAAAAGAATGGACACCCATACGTGCTTAGACAAAAGATATCGTGTTGACAATTTTCCGGAGGTTTCCATCACATCATCGTCTGTTGATGATAGTTAAAGTTATGGTACTTTCATCCTGTCTAATTACCGCGACGAGCGGGGGATCCTTTGTGGTTCGAGAACCGCCTTGTGAAATTAATGGTTGTAGTGAGACACTCTTTGAATGAAACTAATAAACCAAGTACCACATGTTGTGCTCGGATGGGGCTACCTAATTACATCTACTCTGTCATTATTAAACACATATCGATTTATTTCCTTTCGACCTCAACCCACAAAGCTGAATTCAAAAGTCTCATTTGGAATTCAATGTACATTTTGATTTGTGAGTAGCAAAATGTATACACAGGCATAGGAGTGATGATAGAATAATTGTCCAGTAAACTATATTTTGTGTTGGTTCCGTATATAACCCACTTATTTTGAAACGATGATGATTCCGTTTCAGAGAACACCTAATTTCACACAATCATCATAGGTAAACAGAATTCAGCCAAATTATTCTGCAGGTGTGCAGGTGTGTTAAAGTGACAGGAGGAGATTTTTTGAGGATACAAATTTCTCTCAAATTGCACTGGATCTGTCATAGACCACCTACTGAGAATGTTTCAAAAGTTTATTGGACAAACAAGTACAAAGGAAAACTGCAAAACCTTGTTTTGAACTTTGCCTGCTATCATAATCGTCCGTATATAAAACCATGCTTTGAATTTCTGTCGTGCACGACAGAAATTACTAAATCATCATCTTATTATATAAAGACGGTGTATTCGGCTTATTCACATCATCATCATAATCATCAACATCAACAACAATGCAATGTAATGTAATTTCCGACCTTATAGGAACTATTTGAGTATGACCAAGAAACCCGACTCTCACGGGGCTCGAACCGGGTCGCTCGATCAATCTGATGTACCCTGCCGACGGTTCAGCGCCTTAGACTTCTCTGCCACCTCGCCATCTTTATTCACTTCAGGTATGATCTAATACATTGGTAAGCATTTCAAATAGGCCTATGCAAAAAAACAGGGTTTGAAAAAAATTGGGGCGCTTCTTTCTGGAAATGTCCTCATGTCTCTTTAAAAAATACAACGTTTCCATTAGTACCAATATCTCATGTTTGATGAAAGTGATTGTTACAGCACCCTTTAAAATAATCACCTCTTTGAGAAGCAGTCAATGTAACACTTAAGGCAACTGGTATATACACGACGGTTGTGTACACAACTAGCAAATCGGTATTTACGTAACAATTGTTATGGCGGCTAGCAGCACGGTATATACATGACGGTTTATCATGTAACCTTAACCCTAATCTATAACTGCTCAGTCCAAAAAATTCAATCATTCATTCATACACAGTACCAAAAGTTTAATTAACAATGTATTCAACTTACCCAGGTAGTACTAGTAATGCTTCATTTTCAAAATAGTGAGCCAGCCATGTGAAGACTGATTGCAGAGCAGATATTTGCTAGGAAATGCCATGGAATTTGGAGCTCCTGTTTTTACTATCATCAGACGAAAATCATGAAAATGGCATCAGTAGTATGCAAGTAGCGGTCGTGTATATACCGTTTTGAGTTCTGGCTGCACGACCACTATGTATTTACTCACTAAGTATGTCTGAAGCATGTAGCATGATTGGCAACTTTCCCTTAGCAATCACGATCATGTTTGTGCCTGTTCTGATTGTCACCATATTCTGACTAAAGGCACTAGTCACTGCACTGATTGTAAGCTGGTTTAGCCTTTTAACTTGTAAAATTTTACCAGTAGATTTTACAGTTATACTTTATTCCTGTTAACATGGATGCCTATACCAAGTTTTCAAAGTTTACTTATTTACCTTAAAATGCAGCCATTGCAAAGCAGGGTTTCTCCCATCAACTGGTTCTCAGGCAATCTGTTGGATTTAATAGTCTCTGTGATTTTGACCAAAAAGTAGAGAATCAAACTTCATTCCAACACAGGAAACTGCTGCCTGTAAAGGATGTGACTCAACTATTAAATGATATGATATAACATTAAACAAGATTGTATAGGTTATAGGTCATGACATTGATTTGCACTTTAATGTGCTTAAAAGTCAAAATACATATTTAATTGATTTTCTCTTCTTTCTATTCTTGCAAATTCTTAATAATTTTTAACACAGAAAGTTTTAATCTATCTTTCTCACTGTTTCATTTATTTGATTCCTTGATAAGAGCCATACCAACCTAAACAGGAGAAATAGGCCCTTTTGTTGTTGTTTACTCAA
>JAMKCH010035556.1:0-28311 GCA_023653785.1 Ophioderma brevispina
CGTGTGCTTTTAGTTACTGGGGATGAACATGACAGTGGTGGTCCTGGGCTGTGGCTTGGGGGGGGGGGCAGTGGAAACATTACTATACGGGGCCAAGTTACATCCTGCTGGTAGCTAGACTAGAAAAAGAGTTTCTGTGCCAATGACAATGAATCCAATAACGAGATGCAACATTTTGGCATACCGCAGTTCGCACAGTGCCAATAAACATTATGTTAATGTCAATCACCGGGGTGGTCATATGCATGCAATCAGCATGAGACATTGTTGACGTCATCACGGCCACTCTTTGCTTCCATGTAACATTGCGGCCGCATTCTGGCAAGGATACTTGTGGTACGGGAAGTATTTAATTCATGTCGGATGCATGTTAAAAGAAGTAAGCTAAGATACAGAGAGATGATTTCTTTCTGCTCGCTGAATGAAAAGAGTGCTGAGCTTTCTTGAAGCACATGTAACGATGACCCCACTTTCCAGATCTTCATGAGTGCTAAATTGCTTCTGGGTATGCTGGTTTTGTTCAAGAGTATTTTGAAGCTGATATTTGTAAACAAACTAACAAATTATACAAGAAACAGGTGGTAGCTCCAGGTATGGGTGACATCATGGCATTTGCTAGCAGTACCTGCATCTTCAGTAGAGTCGATCATTTATAAAATCTGTAAACTTAAATCATACAAAGGAATAGTCCCACCAAAAATCCATATGCATATCATCAGAAATGCAGGTAAGGTCGTCAGAAAAGCTTGTCTATATCAGGTAGGCTGGGTGGTATCAAAATTCAGCAGTCTAAGATGCCAGATGTTTCAACATATTACAGGTGCATAATTCTGGGCAGTCTTAGCACAATGGTTAAATCTCTTGGTTGGGATGGAAAAAAATGTCCCTAAAATTCTTCACAGGGATGAGGCATAAACTCCAGCTCAATTAACTTCCAGGTGAAAAAGAAGCATTTATATTCATTAAAACCAGATGAAGATGCAACATATAGATGGTACGTAGGAAATGTGAATAAGACACTTTTTCAATGTGCCCATGCCCAACACCTCCAGACCCAACGCACACACCGTAACACAGCCATTAGTAGCACCGATGTGGAGTAAGTTAGCTTGCAGAAATTATGAATATCTGATAAAAAGGATGAAACTCTCATGATATAAATTATACTTTGTAAGACTGTAAAATTAATTTCAACGTCTGATCATCTTTTAGAGCAAGTTGTTACTGAACTTGAAGTTAACAATTTGAAAGAACTTAGAAGAATTTTTAAAATGAAGAGTTGGCACATGATACCGTTTTATTTTTGTATTCTTGGACATGTGACGTGGTTAGTCATAGGCGAGAGGCAGCCTGGTTTTGCAAAACACGACTTGCACCAAGCAGCTGGCCTTTGAAAATTGGCCCTTAGGTTTTTTTTTGGAAAGCGTGATTGATATTTCGTGATCACCATATTGTGTGTAGGGGGTGGTGGGGGCTAGGGTATGATTCTTTCTTTGTAAGCTTTGCGCATAGAATAAACAACCGCGGCTTCCCGGCAGGTGGTCAGTCGATGGCATGCTCAGACGCAACTAGGCGCTCTCAACACATACCACTAATTCGCACCTCCCAACTCCACAGCTTCTGCACTTTCTAAGTTGCGGCCTATTAGGACTACACGCACATTCTTTCAACATCACCCTATGGGGAGGAAATGGCGTGGATCCCAATCAGACGCGCAACATGGCACTTCCACCATACATTCTGCCGACGAAGAGGAAGTCGGACTGATATATCAACCAAGTATGCCACAAAATACATTTAGAATTTTGAGGTAGAGGGCATAGATACATTCGGTGTGTTTATTCTATGGTGTCTGATAGGATGAATACGTCAGAGTGACGTTTCACTCACTGAAGGGGGAAAATAGGCCTTTATTCAGTTGAAATTGATAAACGACATTGAAGTGCATGTATTTTTAAATAAATGAATGATAACAATACTTGTCGTCGAATCAAAACTAATATACGAACGTTATTAAAAGAATAACACTGAATTAAACACCATAGAATGTTTACATACCTTTCTCATCACTTTGTCAGTAGCATAACAACGAGGTTTCTTTGAAGTTTTGTTCCACTTTCGTCCTAATTTTGCTTTAATGCTTTTAAACCATGCAGCTGAATTTAGATTTCATATTTTGCGTATTCTGGCAAGTGATTTCTGAGCCAGATTATCTGTGATGATCATGCCTCACTTTGAGATATTGTTATATAGCTTGATCCAAAAGATTTCTACTGTGTTCATAAAACTAACATGCATGCCATGTTAGTAGGTCTCATGAGCAATTATTAAGGGGGGGGGAAAAGGGGGATGAAATCGTGTGATGCGTTAAACATGTTGATGGTTTGAAAAGTCGTTGCATTTAAAACATATGTTGATTTAGTCCCGAGTACCAACAATGTGTTACAATGTGTCGATCACAGAATCTGGTATTCTTATAAAACACAATACTTTTGGGTGTTCTGACTTGATATCAATGGTGTTAAGCGGAAAAAGTAGGAAAAAGTAACAGCAAAGTTGCAAAAAATGACTAATTTTCTACCCCTACCCATCTTAGCTAAAACACCATAAACATAGAATTTTTTCATTATGGACTAAATTAAGTCCATTTTTAATTTGTGTTTTTTTTTGCAATTTGATCTCGAAATCAGGAACTGTGGTAAAGAAGTAAAATGGCTTCTGTTCATAATGTATGCCATAAAAAGTTGGAGGAAACAATGAGGATAAGAGATCAGATGGGGACTAGAGGTAGAGAAAAGAAAGCGTGCGTGCGTGTGTGTGTTGGTGTATGTGGGTTTCCTTACTTACCCCTAATTGCGGGACCGGTGATCCTAACACATACCACTTATTGTTGCCCGTCACTTTTATTGTGGTACCGGTGTGAGGATTTAAGAGTCCTACATATCAGAAAGTCCTAGGACTCTAGTTTCGTCGGAGACTGGGCGTCCTACGGACGCCCAGTCTCCGAATTCAGAATTCCAGGATTAGAAACTGTGTGTCCTAGTACCGAGCTTCTGAAAACTAAAGATAACTTTTACTTAGTGCGACCCGGACTCTGTATTTGGGGGACTCTCAAATTCGTTACAACTATCACAAAATTCACGGTCCTCTCATGAAGCGTCCTAGGATCCGGTGCTATGACGCAAAGTCCTATGACCCTGTGGGTACGTGGATTAGCGTCCCCAGACCCTAATCTGTGCTGTGCAATCCTAACTCCAGTAGTAATGTGAAGGCCTGCCACTCCCGGACCCTAACTGTGGCGGTTCAGTCCCTAGACCCTGAGGTCCTGTGATGTAGCGTCCCAAGGCATACAGATATGCTACTCGTACTTCAATTGAAGGTACTTGGTTACTTAAAAGAGGCCGAATCCGAGCAGTCCGCTGTGGCGTAGCGGTGCAGATCTTTCAGACGACCAGGTATGTAATAGTATATGTTTGTATTGTATTGTGGGGTGATTATGTTATCAGTGATTATATGTAGGAGGTTCGAGTCCTGCTTCGTACGAGTTCAACAAGTATTCGGTGGGTTTAGATAATTTATTTAAATTTAATTTTAATCTATTTTTTGTATTATAGTAAGTTATTACCTCTCTTTTTAAATTTAATTGAATTATTTGGTTGCTCGTTTTGACAGGACAGTGGCAACCCTTATTAGCTCGCATATGTGACAAAATGCTTAGACAGACCAGATGAAAACTATAGGTTATACAAATGTATTATTATACTACTTAACTTGGCTGCAACGCATGCATAAGGCTCAACTTTCTTGGCTGCATGAGGTGCAATGCTTTACTCTTTCCTTGGCATCTGGAAAAATGCTGTAAAATGCACGGGTTTGGACCACTACAGCTGTACCGACTATTGAGCTATCTCGTGCTGGGCATTTTGATGCATTTTACGTTTTTTAGCTTCTACATTCGGAGGGGAATTTGTATGTCCTATATGAAAATTTTATAGAAGGAAACATTACCAAAGTGCCAGTTTCTCCATAGACTATTTGTGTGTAAGGTAGTATTGCGAAAAGGTTAGGTTAAACACCAATAAAATTGTGAAAACATTGACGATATTTATTGAGCCGAAATAGTTAAAAGACGAGAAATGGGTTCATAAAATTTTACTTCTTTATATGAAATCAAGCGTAAACCGTTGAGAGAGAGTAAAAAATGGACCGATTACACCAGCCATTTTGACATCTTTAAATAACAAAATCTCAATCATATTATGTTGTATCAACGACACGCAGTTTTCAGCCTAAAAATTATATACCGTTTGTGATGGGTTTCAAAAAACAATATCGCTATACGTAATGAATGTTTATTACGGTATCCACAATGACAGAAATTAGTGTGGCACGAGCGCCGAAAGATTAGGAATGCTCCTCCTTACATTGCTTGCTTGCGTAAGTCAAGTCGAGTGGGCTTATCAAATCGTGATGGCTTTCGGTACACTCACTGTCCAACAATTGCAGTGTCATTTATCATCTTCATGTTCTGTGTAATATGTTTAGGATGTCTATGTAAGTGAGCTCTACTAATCGATCTATGTTACGCAAGTCCAATGTATCAGCTCTGATACTAAGGGCCACAAAAAAAAAGTTGATTGAGTTAGAACCCGCCCGACCCTAATTTTGACAAATCCAGCCCTGTACAAAAGCCCATATACTACCCTAATTTTTTGTTATGATTTTCCACCAATCTTTTCTTTCAAGTTGTTAGTTTACCATGAGTTTTTAACCGATTGTCTCAATATTTTTGTGTTCTGGTGTAACTTTGGCAAATTCTCTTTAAGATTTTCAATAGTAGAGTCCAAAAAAGTGTCAATATTAATAACCACATAGACTTGTGTGATGATTTGATTGTAAAAAATGCCACATTCTAAAAAAAGACGCGCCATACCCTATTTAAAAATTCTTGTTACTCCAATACAACAATTTTTGTGGCCCCAAACTGTTCACTGCTCCTAGATCCCAGTGCTCTTCAGAGGGAGTCCATATTTCTCTTAGTTTGGTTGCCACGTTTGGCAGAAGATTATTGCGAAGAATTCCTTGTTGATGATGTGCTGTTGCCATTGGTGTTGAAGGGGGTAGCTCTTACTAGAAGTTCACACCAATAAAATATCACTGACTCAACATTTGAAAGATCTTTCAATGCCGTCCTTGGTGGTTACCACCACCAGTAGTGCAAGTCATAATTGAAGTCGCTATCTGTAGGACTTATGCCCATCTATCTCCTCCTCTTTAACTGAAAGCCCAGTTCCTCTTTCCACATTGTGGTATTCAAGAAGAGCGTAATCAGAGGATGATTTCAGAATGTCTTATGGTTAAATCAGCGTAGATACCAGGGGGTAAAGTAATTGCGAGCTAATATCTTCCACCAATTTTAACGGAAATTGAGTTATTATTTTCAAGTTCCTATTCATTCGATAAGGACAATAAGTTAATGCCTATTATGTATAGCAAAGCTCTAGTGATCATTTTATCAGTTGAACCTTGGTGATTAACTAGTGTTACATGGGATTGTGGAGCTTTCTGCTCTGCAAGCGTAATCAATAAACAACTAAGTAATTTCACATAAGTTAGTTTTCCCATCAGCTTTGATCCTTTTTGTCTTTGTTTGATGACATTCACAATTAGCATGAATAGGTCTGTACGTCTGGGACACCATACGCCCTTAGCATTTTCATCATTTACCTCGATGTGGTGTTATCAAAGGCTTTATGGAAATCTATGAAGGTAATTATGGACATATGCCCCGCTGCAAAAAAATAATTAATACTGCCTCTAGATCTTCGCACCGATTCATTTCAGGTGGTATTCAATCATCCCCACAGGTCTTTTCTTCTAAATGTCCATAGAGAATTCGTACGTCTGTATTCCTCCTGTGAGTGGGAAACTCTCTTGTATTGGGATTATTGAAATTATAGTTTTTGTGTCGTCTGCAAGAATTGGCACCCGGAAGGCACACAGGGATACTCTGGTCGAACTGATGTTCTCTGTATCTGTGTGTCTGGGCATTTGTTGTGTCTGTGGTCAAAATGTAACCTTTAAATATTGCATGCAGTATGAGTTCAGCAAGGGCTACCGGTGATGTAACGTGGTGGAAAGAGGGCGGGAGGCGATGTGGGGTGCAGTTGGTGACCCTCATGTGACCTTTGGTCCCATCACAAAACGCGACGGCAGACCGAACACTCGCGGTCGGGGACCGCGATGTCGTTGTCTTTTGATTTTCATCAGCAGAATTCGCTGATTTCCAAGAAGGCTTTTAAAGTGGTTGGTACCAGTATTGTAGCTTTTCTTATTGTGTATTTCCCTAAGCTGACCTTTCTTTTAATTTTTTGCGAGATCTGACCATATTGCTTTTTGCGCGTGCTTGTCCTCTCTCATTTAATCTGTTGTTGAGCTCATCCTATGAGACCTTGATTGTATGTATCTTGCAGCTTCCTTTAGCAAGCTTTCTCACCTTGTGGTGCAAAAGAAAGATTATTGTAAATTCTCATATTGGTTGTATTTTCTGCTCCTTTTCGTGAAAAAGCACACAACTGGAGTAGACCGGTATAGTTGGTTCAGGACGATCTTGAAGTGATTGATGGTGAGTGTCGTCATAAAGTCCGCGCAAGGCAGCACACTTCATAGACCACAGTGTAGCAACAAAAAAAAAAGAGTTGGGAATACAGATCTTCATGCGGGATAGTTGGTTCTAAATGACGGCAAATGACTAGTTTATATTAACAGAGCCTTTTAGTGCTTTACTGTGGTAAGCTCAGCAAAATTGCAAATATACATTATCCGCGGCATCCAATATCCAGTACGTTCATACCTGGTCTTGGCTTATGACATCATAGTGACAAAGTCATATTAAGGATTTTGTTGTACTTATTTTGTTGCCCAATAGACAAGAAATCCCATCTAAGCTATCCAGTGGTATACCAAATTGCATGTTTAATAAGGTAACTCCGGGCGGTGGCTAAACCTCACCAAAAAGGGGGGAACAGACAGCCGAGTAATTTATAATCTTGTCCCTTTTCTTTCAGCTGTACTTTGTTGAATGACGTGATCTCTTCTTCGTCTTCCTAATTGGAAAATAACTTTTTCTCATATTTGTCCCGTAGCAAGAACTATGGGCCATCGTGAAGATGTTGAGGTTCGTACCTCAATTATTGACCGCTCTGGAAGGTATTTTATCTCGCCCCCGGCAGACGCCAATCATGTCGACTCTTTCTGGCACCATTTGGTTTTACCCAGAGACTGTACCTAACCGTGGTGAGCCCAACTGATAAAAATGACTGGTGTATGCATTGTTTATACGTTCACGAATGCCTGCTCAATCTTCCATTACTTTAGGGTTATGTGTTAGATGGGTGATACTTGCTACCTCCGGAGCTTTCCCCTTTCTTGCGGAAGCATATTCGTGCATTGGTTTGACAAGTAGCTGTTTACCTGCAAAATACAACAGGTATTTTAACGTTCTTCGTTCTCTTCGCGGCGAGAGCGTGGCATCTTTCAGTCCTATACTTGCAAACTCCTACTACCAGTAGATACGCCAAAGAGTGCTTGCACTCCGACGGGAAGGCTTTTTTTAAACAAGCCAAAGTCGCTTGATTTCCTCGGGATTATTGGCAGAGTACGTATCAATACACTAGGTTCTTATTTTAAAAGTAAATGAAAATGAGATCAACACTCAGAAAATATAATTTTCTTGGTATTATGTAATGACGCGTGATAAGATAAAATAGCTGAATTAAATTGATAACTTGTTTTATGCTGTCAGTATGGTACTAAAAAGAGATACGACTTCGCCAATTTGCTGTGCATGACATAGTGGGACAGATTTGTTGATTTTCGTTTATTTTGTATTGTTCATCATCCGTCAATATCGGGGGTCAATATGTTACTAGTGTACCATTTAAAACATCCGTCGAATTGAAGTACGTCACCTCAGATTTGCATTCAGGTTTAATGTTTTGTTTGATAGAAAGAATTTTAGTAGTTATTAAAATCCTGTAGTTAAAACACAAATACTTGCACTTGCGTTAGGAGGGGTTATCATCCGTCCAATACATCAAAAGTTAGTCTCAACATCCGTCAAAAAATTGGCCAAATTTATGACTTCAAATCTTTGAAGCTCGGTAAGCTTGTAAAGTTGATGTGTGAAGTGTTTAGTGATAAAAAAATGCAACATCCGTCGCTCTATATTATACCTTAAGGATATTAATTCTTTATAACTGGAAATTATCTGACAAAATTATAACACTCATTTAGAATTGAAAGAGAATAAAACGTGAATGAACCTCTGAACCATGCCAATAACGAGACCAATAATTGATAAACGAATAGGACCAATTTGGACAGGAACAGTCATATTGGTCTATAATTCCAGAAATTATCAGCACCCCCTTATTTCCCACACGCTTCTTCTCCAAAAATGCATGGGGAATTTTAATAGTGACAACTTCTTGAACTAGTGCATGGAGACTTGTTTCCCCCATTCTTTATCATGAAATAATCAAAGACTGTTTGATGTTTTTGGGAGAATTCCCACCAATTGAAATTCGTAAATATAAGGCATTTATCTAAATATTCCATCTGTGTTCCTTTTAACAGATGCACTGAAGCGATTTTGTTTAATTGGAACATTAGGGAACCCAGATACTCTGGAAATTCCAGACTTACTTACAACTAAAAAATCGATTCCCACAAGACACACTACCACTTAGTAAACGGTTTTCCCTTACGTTCTCGTTGGTCACAAAAACACCTAAAGCATAACATGATGAAAAATGCCATAGAAATTCCAACATCTGATTGTCATAAAACACTTCTTGGAAATTCCCATTAGTTAGTTGAATTTTGATTTAATTGTCATGGGGGGGACACTTCTTAGAATAGCCTTTATTTTTTGAACATTCCTAATTGTCGCCATTTGTAAACTATTTGCATCTGCAGTCTAATGTAAGAAGTGTGACATTGAGCTGAATGTCTTGAATGTTACGATAGCATCCAAAACTAAAAAATGGAATAACATTTACTCCATTTCGAGTACGATTTTACTCTCTTTACAGAGCGACCCCATTTTTACTCAATATTTTACAGGTAGGGATCTTCAATGGTGTTGATATTTTAAACAAAACACTCGTTGTTCTGGGATGCTTGCATTTGAACCCAGCTGCATGGGACTCCCACCAATTTTTTGTTATGCCACCCACCGTCTCCTGGACCCTCCAAATTATAGGGGATTAACGGGACTTGTGTGTAATTTGTAATAAACTGCAAGTCCCCCATTACAGATTTCTTTTGCACTAGGACTTATTATGCTTTTATTACATTTTGGTAGTCCATAGGAATACCGGATGTTTGTGTGTCATTACCGATAGTCCTCCATCAAGGACATGGAAAATCAAAAATTAGTGGTCTTATAGGACCTCTAATTTTAAAACAAGGCCTAGGAGGCCAGTGAATTCAGCTGTATGGGACTCCCACAATTAGTTACACACGTCTCCGGACCCTCCAAATCTAGGGACCCTGGGACTTGGTATGTAATAAACTTAGAGTCCCACTATTACAAATGTCCTAGGACTCGTCCTTTTATACCTATAGTCATAGGACAATGCGTGTTATTACCGATTAATCCCTAGGACACTGAAAAAATCAAAAAACTTAGTGTCTATGGGACTCCTAATTTCAAACAATAGGTTCTAGGACTATGAAACAAAAACTTATAGTCCGACGGGAACTCTATAATAAAAGGCTATTACGGATGGCTCGCTCGGGACACCGGCACACGGGTACTACAATAAAGTTGACACTTGTTTAATTCAAATGCAGTTAGTTTTTATCATCTTAGCGTTTTCAACAAAACTTTATCCGGTACCCACAATTAGGTGTGTTTTTCGGTCTCTGTGTGGTTTGATATCCAAAACAAACAACAATTTTGTCAAGGCTTTCCAAAGCAGCTCTTTTTCATTACAGCGCCCTCTCGCAATGCTCCCACAATTACGGTTCTGCTTTATCTAGTAAGCTAGTAAGTCATTGCAATTTACAAACACTCTTCACATAAATATAGATTTCATTTGAATGGGATTATTTAAACCCTTACTACCGGGGTGCCTAGACCGTACGTCGGGTAACGTCATAAAGTTTGACATGTAGCAAAATGCCAATTTCCACAGCACACAGTGTAGAATAGGAGAAAATTTCTTTTTTTCACCAAAAAGAACAAAAAAGTTACGAATGTCCGATTTTCATGCGGTTCTTAGGTCGGACAAGTGTAAGGGTTGTGTAATAATACAAAATAAAAATAAATTAAAAAAAAAATAAATAAGAACATTAATTACATAGAGTCAGAGATGTGCCGGCATCTATTTTAAATATCCTTCTGCATGATCAGCAAACTAAGTTTAATCAAAAGCACCTACTTATAATGAACCTAATAACACAATTCCTATAAACCTCTCAATATAGGCCCGGTACCTAAATCAAGTGTGCGTGCGCAAGCGTATTGTGTGTTTAGTCTACAAGATGAACAGGGCTGAGTAAGAACAGGAATAAGCATAGAATAGAGCAATCTAAAAACGTGCTTACATACAAACATTAATATTTTTTAATGCGGTACCACAATCCAGGTACCACAACTGCGTCACTACCTGTACCTAAATTAATGTGTAGGTGAGTATGCATTGTGTGGTGTGTGTGGTGTATAGCGGCTGATTAGGACAGCAGGCAAGTTCCAAAATATAGTATTTGGTTCTTTTTTCTTGTTGGCCAATAGGACCTTCCAAACGTTCTGGGTAGGGGTTCCAGGGAGGTAAATAACATAGAAAGTGTGTGGGACCACCCAGTTAATTATTTGCCCACACAGTAAATTCAGTCTGCCCAATTACCAAAAATGGCCCACCCAGTTAGTTATTTGACCCCACCCAGTAAATTATGGCCCAAAATCTATATTCATGAAGTTGCAGTATTTCAGTTAACTTATTCAAATTAAATATTAGGGGCGGGTTCCGATGGTCTTTGGGACCCCCCCGGATTTAACCAACCCGAGTAGTATCGAATTTTGATATCAGATGAAAGGCGTCGTTTTCTCATTGGTCCGTCCTGAAGTTTGAAGCATCGAAGTCCATTCCATTCCAAGATATAAAACAAAAAACCGCCGTTTTTATGGTTACCAATTTATTAGCCCGTAATTGGATAGGGCTTTGCGCCATCATTATTGCTCTACCATCACAACCGCAAGTTTGTTTCCCCGGTCTGATGGGGTGTATGTCAAGTGCCAGGCTCTCATTCAAGTGGAGAAAACAACAATACACATAAACGGAACACCACCTTTTAATGAGCAATAAATAGTCCCACTGAGCAAAAGCAATACCCTGATATGTGGGATGTGTGACTCTACACCTAACACTGATGTATTCAGGATAGTTGGGCACAATTTTTACTACGTCTATACTAATTAATGAATATCACCGTCTTTAAAGACATCAAGAGAGGAAGGTATGTTGTTTATTGTATGTCATGGGAAGAATTCTAAATTCTTGCTTGTTGTACTGATAATACCGAAATATAATTATCACCGCTCGTTACTCACTAGTGCAATTAACTAAACTTCTGCAAATGTCGAGTTAGTTACCGTTCGCCGAGGTGAACGTGCGTCACACGGAAGTGAATTCCCATTGGCTGTTCGATTAAGTTGGCCTCCATTGGTTAATCGCGTATGAGGCTACCCATAGTCTCTCGCCCTTTTATTCAGAATTATTTCGGCGCGCGCGTTGCCGACCTTTGAACAATTCAGGCAGCGACTAAGTACTACATAATTCTTAGGCCTGATGGAAGGAACACTAAATACAAATGCAAATACAAGTCCAGTAATAGCCCACCAAACAAAACAAATCAACTAGACGCTTACTCTGTATATTATAATTTATAAACCAAAAATATTGATTTGGGATCACCTGTATTAAAAGTAATGAATATCTCTCTGGCATTTTTTTTGTCCAAAAGCCCAATTTTGTTGAATCATCAAATAAACAAACAAACAAAATGCAGTTAATATGGCTCCAAATTCAAATGCCTATTTCAAACAAATTTGTTTGTAATCTTTTTTTTTTCTTTTAAAATCCTCCTCTAAATACCTACCCCACGCTGCTCCTCCAAATAATTGACTGAGCTTCTGAAGCAGCCATATCATACTTCAAATATTATTAGTATGAACACATGTGGATTTGATTCTTAATTGGACCCAGGGAACGGGGGCCCCATATTACATTGAGTTGATGGTAGTGGACTGACACACACTGAATAAAGGTTCACTCATGTTGTATTGGAATCAATCCCACAATCACCCATTTTTGGAAAACCGATCTTTAACACATTAAACCTTGACTTTTGCCCATTTTGTAGCGCTCAAACATTAGTACTTCAGGAATTTTTTAGCATGATCATGAATGTCTTCTGGTTCTTAAGCTTTTTCAAACCTTTTTATCTCTAAGTACTGAAATGTGATTGAATATAGGGCAGTAATAGAGTCAGTTTGGCAATGCATTATGTAGTATGTTTCAAAAGTACCCTTTGGTGAGGGGCAACCTATTTAATTTGCAGTCAAAGTTAGATTCATGGATGCATAATAATAGGTGTAAAGAGCCAAATATTGAATTAAAATAATTAATTATTGCCATGAGTCAATAAAATGGGCTATTGATCAATTTTTTTTGTTTATTTGTTACTTTCTGCCGTTTTCTACTAAAGGTCAAATGAGCGATGTTCATGAACACTTACCGATCATTTGATAGCTTTATTACAAAGGAAAATAAAAACCAAAACACATTTTTGAACTTAGTTTTCTGTCTAATCAGCCCCCGAGAGAGCACACTACATCATCTTTTTATACATAAGAACGGAGTCTTGGGCTTATTCACTTCATTTGCTTTAATACATTGTGGCATTCGAATATGTAACCCAGTTTTTGAAAAACGTGGCCCTTTTCTGGAACTGGCTGCTGTCTCTTGATATTGGCGTATAGCATACATAAGTAAATCCTGTTACATATGAGATAATTTTAATAAATAACACATTGTTGACACTATACGCTTTTTCGTTATAAGCGTTTTGTTAATAGGCAATTTGTGGGAAGGATTCTGAAATTAAAGGTTGGCCCACCCAGTAAAATTTTATTTGTCCTTACTTTTGTTGGGCCAATCATTAAGTTGGCCCCACGCCATGGTTTATTTATTCTTATTTATCTCACCATGACGTAATAGAGGCAGTAACCAAGGGGTGAAACCCTTCAAACCAGTCGTCCGTGCTGGGTCGCGACATTTTGAATAGTGCACGGAATAATTATTAGTTTTGGGTGCTTGGTATACACACATAATGTCACTTCGATAAAAACAATCCGCCAAATATCAGTTGTTGGATGTTTGGGGTGCATTGGGGTGGTTAAATTTTGTCCTACCCATGGCCACACATACGAATGAAATGACACATCATTCGTCTTAATTTAAATAAACACCCCCCGCCTCACATGATAAAATCTATTTTCACCTAAGCCGCGATGCATATGAGAAAAAAGAGTATCTGAGCACAATGACTCCAGGTACACTATTATTACACATGGCCACCTTAACACATTACATTAATTGATCACTACCGATTAGTGTATATGAAAGCGGCACCACAGAGTATGTGGAAGGGAAGCGGAGGGCAGCCATTGCTTTCTACTGTTGGTACTCCATGTTCTTATGTGGTCGGCAAAACAGCGAGACGGTGTATTTCTAAAGATTACCCGACGCACAGCGCAGACCCCACCCCCTCTCTATTATATAGAAACTCTTTGGACAGGGACCAACAACCACAATAGTTTCAAAGCCCCTATCACACGCAGCGCAGCCGCCTTTTGTGATTAAATCCCCATTTACCGGCTAGAAATGCGATAATCCCCTCTCAGCAGGAGGGCTGTCGGCTTCGCTGATTTTCTTTATGGAACATCAATTCCTAGAAAAGTTGGTGCTACAGTATAGCTGAGAATTTATTAACTTTACTCTTCCATGGTTATCAAAATATGTAGAAAAACTACACGATGAGTCACTATGAGTCATAAGAGTATAAAGTTTAAAACAATACTGCATATAGGAAGAAAACATTGCATATTTGCAAATTTACTGGCCTCAAAATTAATATTGTAACACCTTATAACCTTTTTCATCTGTAGAGACATTATGACGTCATTTATGAACAGTTAGTATGTTGGTACTCATTTTGGTATCAAAGGAAATGAGGACCTTGCGATCTATGGCAACTAAATCAAATGTCTGTGAATTCCTGTGTCGTATGGGCGTGTTGGTATTTCCTATGAAAGGGGGGGGGGGGGGGGCAGTGGCGAAGTATTTTATTTTTGACCTTGGGGGGATGGGGTTGATGAAAATTTAGGATGAAATGGGGTTTGCTGAAAAGATCCATTACACGCTAAACAATGTTGCCATTTAGAAGCTAAAATCATAAAATATAATTGTAATTTTTTTTTTTTTTAAACAAAAATGCGCCACCAAACGCGCGCGGAAAGTTACCCATTTTAAACTATTATTTGTAAAATAATGAGGTTATTTTGGGTCAAAAAAATTGAACGGGGTATCAACATGGGGGGATGATCGTATGACCATCCCCCCTCATCAAATATGGGGGGATATATATCACCCATCCCCCCGGGATTTACGGCATGGGGGGTGATTGTCACACCCTATCCATCACTTATGGGATCACCCTTTACCTTTCCTAAACCCCGGGAGTGTTTTTAATGGGGGAGCATGAAACGGAGCATAAAATGTCAATGGTAAGACATAGTAACTCATTTGAAACCGGGTTTGGTTGGGCGAAAGAATAGAAGAGAGCCGGTAAAACCCCCCCCCCCCTTCCGGAAGACGAGGGTTAATTAATTTTATAATTTATACATGTAATTAGGTATTAAAGTATGACTTAACACATTCATATTTCAGATGAAACTGACTTGGAGTCAGTTCGACATGGTATCGACTATCAACCAGCCACAGCGGTAAACAATTCAACATAACCGGAAGTTTAAAAATATTACAATTTTGTGGGTTTTCGTGTACAATTACAACGTGGGGCGCGCTTGGCGCCAGTTCAGTTGTTAAAATTGTTACCCAGGTACATTGAACTTTCATAACACCGTTTTTTAAGAGTCGGAAGTGATCGGAAACATTATTCTATTATTTTCACAAGAATGTTTTAACAATTACGGGTCACAAAATCACCCAAAATGCAAGCATTTTCCTACGTCGTAAACCACAAGGAATGACGGATTTTGAATGGGTATTTAGTAGTTCTGAACAAAATTTCTTCTCTATTTGTTGACAACAACTTGCCAAAAAAAGATGGGAAATTGAATGTACTGTTGCATTTTCCAAAAAACCCCTACAGTCAGGGGTCACAAACATCCGTCAATTACAACGTTTTGTGGACAGCTTTTCACATAGTCACACATCGACCGCGGCAAAGAGATATAGATCACAAACGGTCTGATCTATGACATGAATACCACATCGGTGCCTAGCTTTTGTTCGAGATGAAATTGGGTAATCGAATTAGGAATTGGTGGTTACGCGTTGGTGGTCCTTCTTTCTATTATGTCCATGATCTCACTGAGGTGTTCATGCAACCAATCAAGTGGCGTTCAGAAGAATTTTGATAAAAAAATCTCCTCGTACTCGTGTCCCTTAAATTTCGTATCAATCCGCAATATGAATGAAGTAAACACGACTCAAAAGACTATAATCGAAATCTGTAGCAGGAAATAAAAGAAACCTTTCCATTTTCATACAATGTAAAAGCTAAATGATTAATATAACGACCTACTATGTATTAAAACACAAAGGGGGAATCAAAACCACTTTGGATAACAAAAGAATGTGAATACAAGCAATAGAAAATGTGATAAATGGCATATGTCATAGTCAAAGAGACATAGATCGTTATTGAAAATGTGTCAAGATAAACAAGAAATTTAGCACAAAATACCATCAAACCTGGTCACGCCCAGCAAAACGAAATGCCCCAGTTGTTCTGTTTATGTAGATAGCATTATTTTTCTGACCTCTGCTTATGTCTCTCTGCTCGCCCATAAATCACCTCATTGAAAACAAGTGATGGTACAGCAGGAAATATTTAAGCATTGCAAATTCCCAAAATTCATCTGATGATTTAACTTTTGCAACCTAAAGTAACAAAACAGACGTTTACCTACAGAAATGTAGACAAGATTGCCAAAGCGTACTTATTTGTGTTTTATATGGTCGCTAATGCATCTAGAGGTAAGGACCAGTGAAGATTTCGCAGCATAGCTTTTGTAATATTTTGTGAATTACTATACGAAGGACACGTAGGTCAATATGCAAAAATAAATACTAGAAATGTTAAACAATAATAACAACAACAACAACAAATAGGCGGTCACCCGGGTTTCTCGATTACAGGCTTTTTCAAAGGTAAATTTTGTGGCCGTTTCGCGATTGCCCGGCTTGTGGGACACGGTTCTGCTAACCACAGCGGATTGGTCTTGCTGGGTGTGAAAGAAGAACCCTGGAGATATAGGAATAGTAGCCCTAACATGATCGGATACAGAGCTGAGCGGTCCTCCTTAATCTAGGGTCCGTGGTCTTGACCCTGTGGACCACTGTTCTACCTGAAGAGTATCTTTAATTTTGGTAGTTTAACTTTAACAGGACTATATTTCCTAGCGGACTATATTGCCACCCCCAAACACAAACATTATAGCGAGTAAGTCAGGCAATATGTATGATGAATACACCTGCGGTTTAATAGAGTGGCTTACATGGTCCTTAGTCCTTATTGCAAATTCAAATAAATAAATAAATAAGTTAATAAATAAATAAAAAAATGAATAAAAAAGTACATAAATCAAATAAACAACAATTAAATTCAAAGCGATCAATTAGCATTTTTTCTGACACAATCTTATGTTTTGATGAAGATACCAATTTTATGTGTTTATCTGATGTCATGACCTTAGGTGGCCAGTAAAATACTCAAAGAGTATTTTTATGTGGTCGTGTTGATGTACTTACTTCCATATCCGGAGAATTTGATACTAATTCCACGGCCAAAGTGGTTTTCAGAGAGGATCCACATGAAGCTACCCTTATACAGCAATGGTAGTGTGCACACTGGTAGTTAGTATACTGCTCGGATCTATCGACTCTGCAGATCAATACCACTGGCAAAAAATCTCTTTTGCAGCAATAGAAGTACTGTGATGGCATCATGCTAGGAAAACCACCTATTTTGCAATCCTTAGCCTGCAGCATACTGTGGGAGAGCGTGGCCAAGCGGTTATTGCTTGCCTGTGACGCAAATTGACCATAAATCCCGGGTTCAAACCCGGGGGGTCACTGCTGGGGATTTATTCGGGTGTTCATTCTGGATTTAATGTTACGACTATTGATTAAATTACGGGAATACCGCTCTCCTCCGTGGTTCAACTTGGAATTGGGCAAATGAATCATGAAAGCATCCGTTCCTTCGGAAGAGACGTTAAGCAGTTGGTCCCGACAGAGAAGTTCACATGTAAATCGCCTACAGTCAGTGTCGATAAGAGTAGGGTGTATAAAACCCCTGTTTCCAATACAGACCCAGGTCACAACGCGGGCCAGGTTAGGAGCATCCGTATCACTGGATACACGCGGCCCCGGATCAGCTTACTCAGTTGAATAAATCCTGACACACAACAAGCCAGTACCAATGACTTGTGGACACGATAAGAAGAAGAACCATACCAAGAAAGTCCTGAGCTATTGACCGTGCAGATTTACAGAAAGGTCTTGAAGCACGTTAACACAGATCAACACATTCCAAATTGAGCATTATAGGATTCATTTTCTCTAGCAAAATTGTAAACAAATCAGATACTCTACGTGTATAGTCCATGAGCCCGTGCGGACGGGCCTTAAAAATTCGAGTTTGTTGCACCCACTGGTGATAATTTTCCAATATATCACATTGAAGGGGTGTCCCCTGACTGGATTAGGTATGTTTCCGCCCCCAACAGTTGCAAATTAGCGCGTACTGCCTATTTCAAAATGGCCACCATTGTTTGATGATAAGGCTATTTGTATTTTCCTTATTGATGAATTTTATACAGGACTAAACGAAATAAATGTCTATCTTCCTGAAGTGGGCTTAAACATTAAAGATGTCCAAGATGGCCGCAGGTAGGAGGCACGTTTTGTAAATGTACTAAAATTGCCAAATAGATGGGGTAAGATTCCGAGTGATATTTAGAGCACCAAAATGAGATTTAATGACATTGTGTATGCGACATTGATCATAAAACTCATGATGGCGAGTGGTTAACACGCTCTGGGGCACGTAAATCAAGAAGAAAAACCCCTGCCAACATCTTTTTCGACATAATAAGAACCCATAACGAAAACTATTTTTCCGCAATTTTCTCTCGTACTTCTGGATAATTGCAGACACACTCTGAACACTAGTGACGCTGGAAGGAAGCTGATATAGGCAGTAGAGAGAGAGAGAGAATGAGCCATGTGGTACAAGTCAGAAACAAAGAAGCACTTGATGTGCTCAAAGAACTTAGGTCACCATATTATTTAATTTCTTCTACATATTAGACAATTTTTTCACTTATTCATAAGCATATTTATTATTTGACACTGGCAAAAACCTATAACGTCACTGAGTAGACTTTAAATACAGTCCACACCCACTTATTATGATTTATTGTATCAGATTGTGTGAATGTTGTATTCCGAGAACGATTATGAGTCAGTTAAAATACGTGAAAGGCCCAAGTAATGGCAGTCCCTAGGACAAGTCAATACCCCACTTAAATATTTGGTACATCTTGGAAATTAATTTAGGGTCATATTAGAAAGTGTGCTTTTACGTCAAAGATGGGTAGGGCTGCTTTTCTTTCCGATCTACGTAACCCTAGAGCGAATATAATCACCGCAATCTGTAAAAACAAGTCTGTACGTAAAATATAAATGTCATTAATTCTTTTGGAGCTCCAAATATCCCCACGGTTCTTATTTCAACAATTGCCATTTTAGTTCATTAGCAAATATGCCTACTTGCGGCGGCCATCTTTGACGGCCTAGAGTTTAAGCCCACTTCAGGCAGTTAAAAACTGGTTTCGTGTAGTCGTGGTTAAATTTCTATTGTAATAAAATCTAATGGCGGTTTTTACATAAAGCAGCTGGTGGCCATTTGAAATGGCAGGACTAGCTATAAGTGCAGTTTTGGGGAGGAAACAGACCTAATCCTAGCAGGGGGACATCCCCTTGAATATGGAAAATTAATCACTACGTGGGTGCAACGAACGGAAAATCTGATGATGGGAACTTATGGCTATTTAAGGGATCTTCTCAAAAGTAATATCACCGACACATGAGGAACACTAATGTCGCATGATAGCTTTGTCACAAATAGGCACCCGATGGGGACTGCGGCCATCGCCAGCATGCCAATGTGGCTCTCCATCACCAACTGCGGAACATTCTCAATGAGTGCCCTACCTTCGTCCACTGGTGGACACATATTTCTCAAACCCAACCAACAACAGTGCGTTGGACTCCAAACGCTTAACAACATGTTAGCTGCTGCCTCATACGCAAGAAGAAGAAGATAGGACGGGAATAACTCAGAAAACACTTGTTCCGGTGTAAAGAAATTGAATGTACCCCCATGGAGGAGAGTATCCTAGCTACCAAGCAACATGTACGGAATAAAACTGTGGACCTTGTATAAGAGACCATGGGTACAGTCTGAAACAAACGATGCAGCAGCACTCATGGCGAACAACAATAGACAGATGGTGGTAGGACATTCAGTCACGCGGACACGCTAGTTTACGACACCGGCAACGTGTAGAGCTACTTCCGAGTTTAATTAACTTTATTATTGATTAAATTGAAAGGAAATACGATTGAAGATTGCTTTAATCAAATTCTGCTGTTAATGTATATACTAAACTGAGGCATGGACTTTTAGGGAAATCGAATTTTTAAGCGGCGCTGGCACATTTTCACAAAATATGAAATTATGTCCAATTTGCTCGCAATGATAGTCTAGGCCATTGAATCTAATTATATTTTAACATAAAAATAACAATTAACCACAAAACAGGTAGGGACATTAATGAGGAAACTAAAGACATTCCAGTAAATGTGTAGGCTAACTTTAAGTTGCCGAACTTTAATCAACAAAGGATCTATGACATGAATATGATTCATTGAAGTAAAACCACAAAGATCACAGACCGGTCAACAGGGTGCATGCCTTGGGAATAAACTCCGGCGTTTTTTTTTTATTAAACACCATTTCGTTGGCGCTGAATTAATATGTCGACGGAGATATTTTATTATAAAATCGTTCTGTTACACATACGGACTGCTGATTTTGTCTTAAAGGTGAGGGCTAAATGTGATATAAAACTTTGCCAGCCATACAAAAAATATCAATTTGACAAATTTTGAGCGCCCACTATTTTTCAAATGTGCCAGTTGTCGCTTTAATCAATAGAATGGGATTTTGAATGGTTCATTCCATTTCACGAACGGAAACCATACACCGTTAAAAAATCAATGTGCACATTTTGCGAAAAGTCCTGACAACCTATTAAACATGATTACAAATATACTTGAAGTTGAACCGGCTTGCAGGATTATGGCCTATTAATGTAAAATGGGTCATTAAATTTTGGTTTCAGTTCCATTTTCAATAAAACCGGTATCCGTGTTCTTCTGATTCTACTCTGCGTTATTTGGAATCTTTTTTCTCAGAGACGTCCGTAAACTATTTAATATTGTTGAATTTCATTCAGTTGGGGAATAAAAAAATGTACTTTTGAATATGAATATTATATTCTTTAAAGGCGGCAGTGACACTCATGAGATCCGATGGTTATCATATCCTCTCTTCTGTTTTGCTCTAGTTTTAAGGACGATCACAAACAAACGTATTTTGAAAGAAAGTCTAATGATACAAGATATTCCGTTTTCAATTGATGATGAGTATTTTTTTAATTTCAGTTCCCCTTAGGCCACTGCATTATGTTCGGATCCGATTAAAACAAACAATTGCTCTAGTTTTTCATAAAAAAATATAAGTCACTCATTTGACTTGTTTAGTGGTTGGCAATGCAAACATGCACAAATTTCATCACCTTGTTGTAAAAGTAGACGGCGCCCTTCCCCACGTCTTCCCGCAACAGAATATGCGGCTAGAAATCAAAATTTAGATGGCGTCATTGTTAACAAACTTAACACCGAAATCTTAACTAAATCAATTGAGTTTTTTTAAAATGTTATCAAACAATATCTTTCTTATTCCAAAACTTCAGCCGAAGAGGAATTGTGAAGAAATTACCTTGGTAACACCACTGACCCAGTAAGAATATTTTTACCAGGTGGGCATTATTTAATTAATACCCAAAAACAGTCAGAAATATTACTTGGGTGGCACCTTTGATTTCCTCCACAATGATCTTATAGTTATGTTTACATGGTTTAAAGCATATCAGTCAATTTCTTCAGGATGTAAACAACAAACGCCCGTCGATTTTAAGCGATTTGATTTTTCCCATTATTGTATTTTGGGAAATTGTTATAGTAAAGTACCTGCAAATGGTAAAGCTGAGAATAGTAACAGTTTTGGAACTAGTGGCAATTTTTGTACAAATGACCCTTATGAATGCGTAAAATGACAATTTGAAGGTATTAGTAATATCATTTGTTAACATGGGTACCAATAGACAAATGGCACTTTAAAAGTTTGGAAAAAATGCTGTGCTTATTTTACAAACATTTACGTGATTTTTTAAGCGACCTTGCGTTTCATTCATTTTTGCCCTGATGTCAATTTTGGCCTTCTTCGTTGCACATGCTCATCCTAATTCTGATTAATATCCACTGCGCGCGCACATTCACCTTAAAAAAAAGCTCATTAATTAACACAATATAACTTGAGAATTCCTAATTATTTCACAACTGAATAGATATCTTGATGTGTTTTTCCTAAAATACCACGTTCGCACATTAGCATCTGAATTGATTTACCTTCGACAAAAGTAAATATAAATTCAAAGAAGGATACATATTTGAAATCCTAGTGAGTCATAATCCTTTAGGAAGGATCTATATGTGCTGCAATGGAATTGTGAATACAAAAGATAAACAAATCAGCATTCCATGGGACCGCTAGTGTCGTCTGACAAAATCGGCTGTTGTAATTGGGTCACAGGTCACTTGGGGTCATCAAGTCAATCTGTGTACACACCCTAATATAGTCTTGGGCCAGTGCATCGCCTGGCCGATTATAAAGTGAATGAGCAATGGATAAAAAAGTAAGAGTTCATTCAATTCAGGGTTAAACATGTTGCTACCCAAGTAATCCCGATGTGCCACTCTGCTTGTAGCCGACGCACAAAAAGTGCCTGGCTGTATTTTTGCTCCTGAGACATCCAAGCACTGTACAAGACGAGGCTATATTCAATTTGAAAGCCTATACACTAAAATAAAATTACGTTTTATATTCATATCCACAAAATTGAAAAAGCAGACAAATCCTTTAACGAAAGTAAGCAATGTGAATACTACATAGACTTCAGCACTGTCCCGTGAAATCTTAACAAGCGGCTGTCTAATATCAATGTAAGTATTTAGTTTTTACCATAGAAGTTTCACTTGTATCCCAAGTTAGCTATGATTTATGGATCAGGATCCAGTACCTGTCATTATTAATATACCCTTTAGATATCCTAAATTGGTATTATAGTATTTTTTTTGAGAACAACCCTAAAAAGGGAACCCTCAGTTTATTTATTACTTTGAAAAAAAGTGAAGAGACGGAAACAAAGGATTCCCAAGTTTCGGTTGGGGGGAGTAACGGTTCCTCATACTACAACACACTGTCAAACTTTCCACAAGTGAAATGATATTAGCTATGATGTAAGAACAATGTATATAAAAGTCTTTCTTTTGTTCCTTATTCAATCATTAAGGTGCATGTGTGTCCGAGTTTACTTGTATGATGTTTCTCTACTTGATATGAGACCTGGCACTTGCACATACACCCCTCAGTACTGGTGGGGAAAGCAAAACTGGCGGTTTAATGGTAGACTCAAGAATGCATTTGCAAAGCCCTATTCAATACTGTGGCTAAATGATGGCTTTACACTAAAACAGCGGTTTTTGTTTATATTTGGGAATGAATGGATTTTAGGCCTCAATGTCAGGATGACATGAGAAAAATACGGCCTTTCATCTGATATCAAAATCGATAAACACTTCCGGGTAAATCATGGGTCCCAAAGACGATCGAACACGCACCTTTAATTTGTTTTTGGCTATTTAACAAAAATATAAAAATAAAACTTTTTCAAAAAAACACAAAAAATATTGACATTTTATACGTTTTGACACACGCTATTTGATTATTAAATGTATAATACTATTGGGCCAAATAATTAACTGGTTGGTCATTTTTATTACCTTATTTTTTTGCTACATAGGAATTTTACTCCGAAATTTTGGATTATCGACCTTCGGATATAAATCCTTAATTAAGAAAGATTTTTACTCACACCCTAACACTTACCCTGATCCTACGGATGGTTTTAATTCCGAAGGTCGATATTTCTGAAATTCGGTGAAACGATCTTTATTTTCGGAGAAGACCCTTTGGAGGAATAAAACTCTTTTGCGCATGACCCTTCGGAGAATGATCGATCGGAAATAAAACACTTCGGAGTAGTGATCTTTATTTTCGGAGAAATACCCTTTCGGCGTAATTAGTCTATTGGGTAGAAGGGGTGTTCGTGCACCCCCTGAAATAACCTTCTAATCATGTCCTATAGCAAAAAAATGCGTTGAAACGATGACTATGTTGTAAACAAATCAAAACGTGTCCCACTCATTTTTATGCAAATTTTATGCAAATTATATCGCCATTACAGAAAATACAATTTTCGATATATCCCAGCCAATATGGTTGATAATGAACAAATGAGGTGACTGGCTGGGGCCTATGGTCGAGGGTCAAAGAATTCAAGATTAACCATTTTGAAATTACCCATATGTCCCCCATGATGACTAATATGTCAAAATTAGGGTCGCCATTAGCTAAAATCCGTATTTGGGTATATCTTGGTCCAATATTCCACATACCTTCCCACATACAGAGGACGAGTACCTATTTTTGATTGTCAAGAATAATTTAAAAGGTACTCATAATTGTTCATGTGTCACTAACCTGTTCACCGGCAAATACTAAGAATATGCAATTAGGGCCTTCAATGTCGAATCTTGTTTTGGGGGTAATTGTAAAAAACTTTGTGGCCAAGAAAATTTAGACTTGTAACTTATCTATACTCTGCGGATGGGACCCCGTTTTGTTGGAGTTAAACCAATCCAGATCCAGATAATACTTGTCACATTTCTTTTAAATTCAAGGTAGTCAATTATACAGACGAAATGCTAGACTAAGATACTAGTGTTGTTATCAAAATTCCGGAAAAGAAAACGTGAAAACAGAACTCTACAGTCTGCAATGACTCTCTGCCAACATGCAATTGTGATATCCATTTGTATCAATGGTATTTTAAAAACCCTCAGTATATTTAAAAGGAAACTACAGGAGAAAAATTTACTTGACCAAAGACATTTTCTAAATCATCCTCAAAAACAAGATAATCAAACATTTAGACTTACAATCTATACTCATAAATACTTTTAAAAAGCATGAAGCATTTTCTCTTTAATTCCATATGTGCAATAAAATAAAGACGAATGTAACACTTAGACAGTGACATGTTTTAATCAAGCCAAAAGAAAACGTCCGGAAACGTGCAAGAAAAGGAGTCTTCGGTCTTCGACGCATCCGTCATATGCTATCCAGATGCAGCATAATCAGAACCAGAAGCATTTTTTACTAAGTCTTGTAGGACATTGGGATCTCATACTCACACAGAGTGAGATCTTGCCTGTTAATCTTTGGTTACCCTATTTAACCCTTGCGTTTGTGTGGTGTGTTTGCTCTTTGTAAGTAGTGCGTGTGTGTGTGTGTTGTTGTGTGTGTGATATGAAACGAAAACTATCGCTTTGATGAACCTGCTGAAACGCCTGCAGAAGGACCCAATGAACGACCATATCTCCTTTTACAAAGGTAGATCACCACAAAAAGTATGCATTTGCATTATGGGAATAACTGTTTCTGTCAAAGCTAATGCACACGCTTACACTTCTGAAACATTGACAGGTGTCAAGGTGGTGCTCTCCCTCCTTCGTTGCGTCGCATGGCTTTCAATGAGTCCAGACCTTGATGATGATTTTCTGGGTGGGAGTCCCAGTTGCAGAAGATGAATTCATCCTATCCAGGCACGGGCATCTTGTCTTGCTGCCAAAAACCTGATAAAATGGCCATACAACATATGCTTGCATATGTATATACATAGATGTGTCATTCTCAAAAAATGGTTTGAATGATGAGCCATCAGGAAAATTTGGGCCAATGCGCTGGGAGTGAATGGTGGGAAATTGTGGTGTGTTGACTTCTCAAGCTAATCTAACCCTGCCAACTTATCTACCATCGGCAAATTATTGTCTTATGGCTTTCGACTCCACTCCGTTTGCACTTCCTTTATCGTGATCCCTTCAGCACTGTTGACAATGTTTCTGCCCCAACTGACATTAAGTAGAGATTTATTCAGCTTATCAATTTTCCCAAGTGGAATATGACGTGTTCTTCTGTCAAATTTGAGGTCTATGTTGAGGCTTATGTTGATTCTTTGACCAGGCCCTTGGGCAGGGTGTTTTTAACGCAAGCAAATCATAAAACTGTCAGAGTGGCCAAACCGGTGGCAGAATCATGGCGAGATGCTTGCCTTGGGAACATATATATATATATATAGATATATGATGTCCTTGTCCCGCTGTCCTGCACGGTACATGTCTTCCCCTAATGTTTAAACATTGCGCTTATCTTAGGTCACTTTACAGCTATTACCATCAAGAACCGATTGGTCATCAGGTTGAATTTCTCAGATCCATCTCATGTCGTCGACTGTGGGTTATAGACCAAGGAACGTCATGGTAATGGCTCATGGAAACCTTCTGAATATTACTCAGGAGAGCGCATCTTGACACTCGATAATTTGAACCAGACCCATTTTCAGGGCCCGTGACTCCCTTTGCTCTTCCCTTTGGCTCTTCCAAGAGGAGTAGACTTGAGGGTCTTAGTGGGTACAAAAAAAAGCCTTTAATCTCTACTTTGTCACGGAAATAAATTCTGGTGGGAAGATGGGTCCTCCGGAAGACAATCAACAGACGAGGGGGTGGATGCCTCTGTGAAGTCGATACTTCCGATTGTGTATCATCTCCCAGCGGATATCCAACTCGTTCAAGATCAGATTTTTTGCTGATCACAGTTAGGTATATGATCACAGACTTATTATGGGACTTATAATGAATTGTCGAGATGTCCACTCCATATTAAGCGCTGCTTCCAATCTTTTATCTTCAGTTCCTTTTAAATTTAAACGCGAGGGTGTAAAAGACTACGACTCCGATGCTTAATGCTTTTTAAAAGTAATTTAATGCGTACAGATTTGTAAGTCCTAAATTTGAAATTCTTGTTTTTTGGATGATTTTTAGAAACGTCTTTGGCCAGTAAACTTTTCGCCTGTAGTTCCTTTAAAGATACTGATGGGTTTAAAACTACAATGATACAATATGGATATCACACTTGCATGTTTGGCATGAGAGTCCTTGGAGACTGTAGAGTTCTGTTCTCCACGTTTGCTTTTCGGCATGATAACAACACAGTATCTTAGTCTCGCACTATGCTTGTATCATTCCCAATTACTTGAATTTAAGAAATGTTTACAAGTATTATGTAGAGAAGTCTAAAATTTACTTGGCCAGCAACGTTTCTTATAATTACCCACAAATCTAGACTATTTATCGAACAGTGAAGGCCCTAACTTGCCTAGTCTTAGAGTATTGCGGTGAACATGGGGACATTCTGTTAATTTCAAATGTTCCATCTTGATCGTTGACCCTCGAAACATGAGGCCAGTCACCCACCTCATTTGTTTCATTTATCACAGTATTGTCCGAGATATCTCGAAAATTGTATTTTTTTTTTTTTCTTCTGTAATGGCGATACTAATAATTTGCATAAATTTGCATAAATGACTACGTGGGACACTTTTTGAATTTTTGTAACATGGCTACTCGTTTTTTCTAACCTTTTTTCTGAAATGAACTTCCATAGTAACAGTGCGCTCGGAGTAGATGACCGTTGTCGGGAGAAAAAAAAACTTTGTAATCACTGACATATTGGAATATATGCTAACTGTCAAACTGTCACCGTGATTTAACGTATTGCTTTGAAAGAGCGGCTTCCAGAACCCTTTTATGTATAGGATAAGGCATTAGTGGAGTGCATTCGGGAATATAATTGTATGTTTGGAGGCCATTAAGAAATTAAACATATGCATTATCGGCCACTGTGAGCATGCTCACATGCCCCGCTTTATTCCATATATTACTTTATTAATTCCTCCAAGCTGCAATTATATCCCGAATGCACTCCACTAATGCCTTATCGTGTCATAAACCACATGAGTATATATTTTATACTCCATCAAACATAAATACAATATTAGATAAATCTGTCTGATGTATTTTGGCTAACTTAAAAACTGTATAACTAAAAAGAAAAATTAATTTTGGTTAAAATTTTTTTCTACGAACTTTCCACAACACGGGTTTATTTGTATAAGTAGCAACCATTGGAGAGAAGGTGGTGAAAATTTATACAGTTTAGAGTGTGAAACTTCGATGATGTTACCAGCTCAATAATATGTTAAGCTTTTGACATAATTGCCATGATTACAATGGAACGTAGCGATTACGCATTAGACACTCTTACTTCACCAATCGATTTGGATGAATAATCGCAGTTGATTTACATGCCATAATTTTTCATTAAGTGCTTGATGTATCGCTTTATTTGTATAGGTCCAATCGGGTTATTAACACCGCAGATTTAAAATATACAATTGTAGGGACTACTGCGTTTAAAGGTGCTTGTTTTTAACACCATGAAATAAGATTTCTAATTTTAAAGGTATGAGACTCTGTAGTGAGTGAAATTCTGACTATTTCCCCTTTCATAAACCACAGAACAACCTGGGAGGTTGTGTAATGAACGTTCTGGCCTTTGCCCTGT
>JAMKCH010035557.1:0-14976 GCA_023653785.1 Ophioderma brevispina
AGATATATAGGCTGATGATGAGATACCAAAGTAGGGACAAGAAAGGTCAAGCCACATTGCCAAGAAATATACAATTAACAAGCATAGGTTTTTATCTCCCACTACGAGTTGCCACATACCTTCTTTTTCTGTTATAGCAGAACACTCATTCCGAACATAGTTTAGTCCGTCTGGGTCATAAAATTCCAGTAAATCAGATGCCACTGGCGCTACGTTAACAGACGGAAACCGGCATGAAGACCAGCCAACCAAAAATGCAAGTAAGTCATTACCCTGTCAAATGTGTAACACAAATAAACCTGAGTACAAGTTAGTTAGTTAAACCAAAGTTTTAAATCCGGTTTTGTCCCCGTCAACAGGGGTGGCCGGATACACCTCACACTCAGCAATACTGCTGTGAGAGGATTTATTGGAGTAAGAAAAGATTGGAGCAAGAGATAATTGACCGGATGCCCTTCCTGACGCCAATCCACAGTTTTCGGCGGTGGGCCTAGCCTTTGGGCAACTATGCCCACCATACAAGGCAGCATGTGCTGGAAGGCCGCCAAGCTCTCCAGAGCTGACGCCCTTGTAGGTAGATCTTCTTTTTCATTCTACCAGGGTAACCAACTACCCTCCTCATCAGATTTCCAATAGAAAATTGATGGGGTGACGGTTCAGCCGCCGACAACTTGGCCCTGGGACAGGTAGTACTGGTTACCAGGATACCAGTAGCAGGCCCAAAAAGAAACCTGACTTGACCTGACATGCAAGCATGGTTATATTTTGTAGTTTTTCCACAAAGGTTTGCAAAAAGTAAAACATTTTGGCATATTTGCAATTGAGTGAAAAGGCTAACTTTCCAAATGTAGGCATTTTTTCCCTTAGAACGTTTAGTTCATAAGTGGATTTCACAAAAAAAAATAAAATGCATCTTAAAGAGGCATTCTGAGATTTGGTGGGAAGGGGTGTAAATATATTCATTACAAAACTGCAGTGGAAGGGCCAGTTAAGCGGGTCAGCCACGAAGAAGTGGTGAAGGCAATAAGAGAAATGAAAAAAGAGAAATGAAAAAAGGAAAGGACAACCGGACCCTCAGAGGTGAGTGCTGAGATGATTAGTGCGAGTGGAGAGATAGGGATTGGTGTGATGATGGAGTTGTTTCAGAGAGTGTTAGATGGAGGAGGGATGCCGGAGGAGTGGGCAGTGAGTGTGGTAGTTCCAATTTTTAAAGGGAAAGGGGATGCAATGAATTGTGGTGCATATAGGGGTGTGAAGTTGTTGGAGCATGCAATGAAAATTGTGGAGAGGGTTCTAGAGAATAGGATTCGGAAGATAGTGAAAGTGGGTGAGATGCAATTTGGGTTTATGCCAGGGAAGGGAACGATAGATGCAGTGTTTATTTTAAGGAGGTTGCAAGAGGAATATCGAGCTAAAGGGAAGAAGCTGTATATGTGTTTTGTAGACTTGGAGAAGGCATTTGATAGGGTACCGAAGATTTAAAACTTTGGTATTAGTAGTAGTAGTAAAACTAGAGCAGTTTTGGTTTTAATTGTCCGGATCTGGACAATTGAATTAAAGGCTCAGAGATTTCCCAATGAGGGCACACTCCATGTTTTCAAACAAACCATGTTTTTTGCATAAACATAATGCTTATCCCTATACTATATTTTGTTCGATCTCGAGTTCGGGGGTGACATCATGGCGCGACTCTGCATTCACTCAAGCGTTTTGTTTGTGCCGCCTTTGTTCGCGTGCATAAATGCTGTAATTTCAAAGTCAACGCACACGTTTTTAGGGTGTGAAACCTAACACGCACAGTGACGTCACCCGCAAACTTGAGATTGAACAGAGTATAATCATTGTGTTATAAAATTTTGGATCTGGAATTTTTGTTATACATGTTATCCTATGGCACTGTTATACTGTGCATTAACGTTTACTGCATGAAAACGGTAAATCCGATTATCTATAAACTTGGAATTACGCAATTTGGGTGACTATCTGTAGGTCTAGAAGTCTAGTTTTAATTACTACACACAAAAAAAAATTATTCAAATCTCTGAGTCAGCGTTTAACACGTGACTATGGGGACCTGATATACCAAAATACAAAATTACAAAACAAATTAAAAGAATGATGTAATAAAGGAATGTTTTTCAAAATAGGCTTGTTTTTGGTTTCTGTAACTTGGCGCAAAAACAATCGAGAGTGTGATAAATCCCACAATGCCCAGTTTGGGAAATTCCACATGAATAGGGTCATGTGTCATCATCAAAACTATTCTTAACACATAAAAATCATGACTTTAATGTCATTTTATCCCAAAAGCATAAAGTTACTTAGGAATTTTTAGCATGATTAGGAAATATCTTGTGGTTCTAAACTTTTACAACACTTTTTATTCCTATAGTACTGACACAGTATAGGAACATTGACAATGACACCATGGGATTGATTCAAAACACCCTCTGGGGCAAAACAGAAGAGGTCATGATCACCCAGTGTTGCCAAACCCGCAATTTGGTAGCCCAATTGGGCGACTTGGAAAGGCTTACTGCGACGCCCAAAATTTTTACCACGATTTCTTGGTCAAATTTTTAATACAGGTTTCTATGGGACTTCCGGTGTTGCCCGTGACTTTTTAGCGATTTGGGCAACTTTCCGACCTCATTTACCGCAATTTGGGGAAATTATTTTTGGCAACCCTGTGATCACCAGATTTCTGAATGTCACTTTAAAGTCCCAAACCATCATAGCTCTAAAATGTGAATCCAATGGAAGAGTTATAAGAGAATCTACATTTGACAAAAGCCTGAAAAGCAGTGTGAAAATGACCAAAATGGCCCTAATCGAGGCTGAAAATAATAAAATTGCATAAATCGGATCATCAAGCCTGAAAATTCTCATGCTCACAGCAGATATGAATATCTATGCTCAAGACCCACTGTCCAGTCCCCTTTTCTTTTGACCCCTTCACCCCCACCTTTGACCACTGAATTCACTATGAGGTAAGGCAGTCTCATCTACCAAGGGCTCAGTTCAATAGTAGCCTTGGATGGACACATGTTAACAGCAGGTGACCATGTATGATCTGGGTATCATAAATCATACTAAAAAAACAGGGGGTATGTTTTCTCAATACACTGGTGAATGAAAGCTATTGAACTGTGCCATGGGAATTGAGATTTTATTAGCTCATAGTGATTATGTGTTAGTACCAAAAATGATGCACCATGGTTCTGAGTGTTACTATTGTGCACAAAATTGGCTTTAAGACTTCTGTAGTCTGTGGAAGGGTGTAAATGTTTTTATTATATTAAAGGCTGACTCAGAGATTTTCTGAGGAGGGCGCCCTCAATTTTCCAAACAAATTGTGTTTTTTGCATATACATAATGCTTGTCCATATACTAAACACCGTGTGAAATAGCTAAGCTCAAATCGAAGTCCTTCATATAGAAAATCGCAACTTTGTTATAAATTTCCGGATCCGGAAATTTAGTTACACACAGTATCATATGGCACTGTATACTACACATAAATGTTTACTCTATGCAAACGAAAAATCCGATACATCTCAAACTTTGAAATTGGGCATTTTAGGTGACTATCTTTAGCTCTGGTTGACTATTTTCAATAAATACACAACAAATTATATTTCAAAAATCTCAGAGTCAGACTTTAAAGACACTATCAGTGATTTGCTAAATCAGCAAATCGAAAAAATCATCAAAAATCAGATTTTAGCATGTACGTAACAAGTACAGGTATCCTAACATACCCTGCAAATGATAAGACCAGAAGCAACCTAATCCTTCACTTTGAAGCTATTCCTGCAAATTTCAAATATTTTTCAAATCACTGATAGTGTCTTTAATGTGTGGGTCACTGTAAATTGTTACTTTGGGGTCAAGCTTGCCAAAAGGTATAGCTAGGGTCCAAGCTGTACATGGCAAACATGTCTCAGCTCTCTGAGCTATGTAATTTGACTACCCTCAGCGGAAAGAGTTCTATATAGGCTGCTTTAAAATTCTACAGGAAACAATTTTTTTTTTTTTTATGGCCTAACACTAACAAATACCTTAACCCAGGCCAAAAATAAAAATAATTTGTTACATGTAGAACTTCAAAAGGGGGCTAATATTGAACTCTAGCACCCTCAGCTGGTTCAAAATGACGGACCTTAACTACAATGTTTATCTTACATGGGTTCCATCCTGGTAGTGATATCCTTCTCCTCGTTCGTCTCCATAGTGACCGCACAGGCCACACATTTGAGATGCCTTGTCACTGGGTACCATTATCTTGACATTATGGTGACTGTCCCATGAAATTGTGAGGCCGAATTCAGTCTTCACAAGCTGTAACAAAGCATGAAAGGCATATTAAGTTTTAAACACCATTCACACAACCAAGCTACACACACACCAAATTGGTATAGCCACGCTTGTTGCAGCGGCGACAATGAAATGTTATTGACAACTATAACAGGAAGACCCAAAGTCCCAAACTTACACTTCTACAGAGAATAAACCTCCTACTCTAAGACAGAGCACGGGACGCCTACAAGGGTTAGATGAAACAGAATCAAAACACCATGTGTCCTGTTGATCGCGAGCTACGAAAAACAACAAACCCTAAAATGAAAATATGGGGAAAAGTGGAAACGTACACCTGGACTGTGCAGATCAACCCTTCCAGGCTAGGGAACACAGGTTATTCACCATCAGGCAATTTAAAGGCTGACTCAGAGATTTCCCGATGAGGCGCACTCATTTTTCAAACAAATTGTGTTTTTTGTATATACTTGTATATACTTAATGCTTGTCCATACACTAATCACTGCGTGAAATAACATGTGCGTAATTGATGCAATTCCAAAGTCGACGCATGCGTTTTTAGAGTGTGAAACGTAACACACACAGTGACGTCACCCCTAAACTTGAGATCGAACAGAGTATAATCATTGTGTGAAATAACTAAGCTCAAATCGAAGTCTTTCATATAGAAAATCACAACTTTGTTATAAAATTCAGGATCCGGAAATTTTGTTATACACGGTATATCCTATGGCACTGTTATACTGTGCATACATGTTTACTGCATGAATCTGATTCATCTCAAACTTTGGAATTAAGCATTTTAGGTAACTATTTTTAGTTCTAGATGACTATTTTGAATTACTACACCAAAAAATTATATTTGAAATCTCTGAATCAGCCTTTAAGATGAGGTAATGGTGCCATGGGAACTCTCCCTGAAATGCGTTTGAGAACCACAATGAAAAATACGAAAAATGTATGTGTGGATGCTGCAATGAACAAGCGTGAAGTGAAAATGCCACACAACACGGGATCCAGCCTATTATAGTCCTTTCACACTCACACCTACTCATAACAAAAGGAACTATTCGATCACTTACACACTCTGCTACACACTCATTATACGCTAACAAACTTAAAATAGATTTATTCTAATTCGTAACTGAGACTCAACCGCAATAAATCTATATTTCAACTGATTTTCTTGTAAAAAAAGCTTTTATCCAATGTATGTTAAAATTTAATGCAGTTAATAAACAACACTCACATTTTAATTTCTGTATAATTTGGAGTTGCCAAACTCCACCTTAATAAGTGAATGGAAATGTTTATTGACCAATTCTCCACCTTTGGTAAGCATAGAGGGTGCTCTTTTGGGGGTTGCCAGCAAAGAATCCAAAATTCTTGAAGGTTCCAAGTCTCCTCTTCACTCAAGTTTGTGTTAATTTAAAGGTAGGTGACCCGATTATGATCCAAATTTTCATATGTTTTATCCTTCACATGGAAGCATACCCCCAAAAACATCTGATTACAAATTTTGATACAAAATTGGATCGATTAAGCCCAAATTAATTGGTCGAGCTATGAGTTGCAAAAATGTTGGGCGAGACGCAGTCGAGCCCAATATTTTAAAACTCATAGCGAGACCAATTAATATTGGGCGTAAATCATCCAATTTATCATTATCATGTTTTGGATCCGATATTTTCACACACTTGGACTCCTCAAACATGATAATGAGTTAAATCGGCCCAGCCGTTTGGATAGTAGAAGCAAAAAATGTGTACTAAATTGGCCCATGGACAGTGCGTGTTAATAAATGTGGTATACCACACTTGGGAGACAAATTTGTTCATAAAATCCTGGGCCTAAATTTCACTGGGGTAATGAGAAAACTATGAACTTTCTTCTGATACCAAAATCCTCATTTTGATGGAGTAAAGTGGGGGGGGGGGGACAAGGTTGTCAATCGGGTGGCCGGATGTTCAGAACATTTCACCCCAAAAATATATCAAAAATGAAACAGATTTGCTACCCTTCCTCATACCTTAATTTGCTGAAGCCCCAGTACCAGTAGCTATACCTGTTAGGCGGGTGACAATGTGTACAAATGTCCATAGACGATTTCGATATCGACAGTAAAAGCACCACCAATTTCGATAAGCTACCTGATTAGCTCCTAATATATGCAGTATGATGTATGGACCGGGGATGACGTAGCATAAATTTTATAACGCCACATACGACCGGCGACCAATAAGCTACAGATTTCATGCAGTATGCCTCCACTCTCTTGATCAAGTTCCTATCCTGATTTATTTAGGATCCCTGTACCTGTGACATTAATATGCATGCATGGTTACCCTTCTATATATAAGTGTATCATGTCAACCATGGGCACCCTGTGAGTTCTCGATAGTTCGTACAACAGGCAGGGCTAGATCAACAATCTTATTCATAAGTCCTAGCAACAGATAGGCATATTTCCAGGAACTTAGGCTTAAAGTGCATTGTCATCATAACTTTCTTTCCCCATCCCTGTCCCCTCCCAAATCAGTGTTGAAGTGAATATGCAGCGAAATTGACCAAGTATACACCAATCCGATTTCGCACATTCCAACACCTCACTGGCAGCCATAGCTGGGGTGCATCCTGCTTGAATTCACCCAAATGTGTAGATTAAGTGTAGCTTTTGAATTATACTTAATCAAGCGTGGTACAGACGTACAAAAGATTTGGGTAGGTTTTGGGTTGGAGGCCCCCCAGTAATGGCGGATCAATTCTGACCATCATTTGGCTGGTCGGATTTGTCTATACCATATTCAAACAAAAACTATGAATCGAGGGGGCAGGAACAAAATCTACAGTGTTCCAATTATTATCAAGATTGTAGGATTTTTGAAGAAAAGTATCAGAAAATGGCATTGCTTTCGATGCTCGGTCTAGTTCAAAATGGGTCCTGGTGGAGGTTTGAACAGGCGGGTGGCACTGTGTACAAATGCCCATAGACGATTTCGATATCGATAGTGATAGTGCCACCATTTTCGATAAGCTACCTAATTAGCTAATAATTTATGCAGCATGACGTAAGACCGGGGATGACATAGCGTAATAGCGCCACATACAACTGGCAAACTATAAGCTACAGATTTCATGCAGAATGCCTCCACTCTCTTGAGCGAGTGTCCTATCCCAATTTATTTAGGATCCCTGGTTTGAGGTCAAGCTTAAGCAGCTAAGAGAGAACTGGCTGCTTATATGTACCTTGATTAACACCACTTTTCACACTTGTGGTTTATTTTCACACAATCTTTATACCTGCAGTGACCACTTGGAAATCAATAATTTTTTAATGTTATTAATTTCTGAAATCTTGTGGGGGAAAAATGGCCTTTCTTGATTCTATTGGACTACAGTCACTGTCAGAATTTCTCAGGCAAGCCGAACGCATGCATTATATAATGCAAATTAAATCGCGGTATAGGCACACGCCTCCTGACCAATTACAAATGGCGTGGGGCTTGTCAAGAACTAATTTGTGTTTCGATATCCGGTTTGGCGCACAACACGCTGTGCATACCGTAATCTTGCCTAAGAAATTCTGGCAGCGATCACTACAAATATCACTTTCTTTGTCTGTAACTTACCAAATAAGCACCCGCTGGTTTCACTGTGATCCTCCCATTGTCTACGTTGATTGGATAGTTGACTCGACGGCCATTTAATTTTACACTCTCCTCTTGACCCAATTCAATTTTCTGAAAGTATTGGGGTAAAACAATTGTTATTTTGTGTATTTGGCTTTTAACACAGTAAAGAGAACAGTTGGCAGATGTTGATGTTAGTTTTACTGCTAGATTTGGGCATTGGGGATTTCCAAAACAGTAATTTGGGGAACTGCTACATGCATTTACTATGGCAGTCTCTGTCTCAGTGACATTACAAAATCACCTCTTAAACCTTCTTTCAAAAGATCTTAGTAATATCATGATAATTTAGGAAAAAAATATTGACGTCAAAATCTGTTGAGGTTAGTGGATTAACCTCGCTGCAAAACAGTGCAATTTCCAATAACGGTCATTTAAGATTTCAATATTCGTGACCAGCTATAGCCTTTAGTCAAGTCTTTGTCCAATGTGTATAAGAGCGCCCTCCTACCATGTACCGCTAAAGAGACATGAGGAGATTTCCAGAAAGAAGCGCCCCCAATTTTTGTCGAACCCCGGTTTTGTGCATATTTGGAATGCTTACCAATGTATTAAATCACACCTGAAGTGAATTAGACGAATACGCCGTCTTTATGTAATAAGATGATGATTTAGTACTTTCTGTCGTGCACGACAGAAAGTCAAAGCATGGTTTTCTATGGGGACGATTGCGATAGCAGGCAAGTTCAAAACAAGGTTTGCGGTTTTCTTTTGTACTTGTTCGTTCAATAAATCTTCGAAACATTCTCGGTAGGTGGTCTACGACCGATCCAGTGAAAATTGAGAGAAATTTGTATCCTAAAAAAATCTCCTCCTGTCACTTTAAGTCTTTGATAAAGACTAGCACTCGGCAGATGTTGATTTGAATTCACCGTTGCTGTTAAGTTGGCATGTCCTCCCCCCACAAACTTACCGTTCCTTCATAAGATAGAAACACTTTTTCCACAGCACTAAACCCGAACTCTTGTCGTACAACAATAGAGGGCATCATTTGGACCTCCAAGAGGAACTGTGGTCCCTCTTCACCACAAGCTTGCAATAAGGTATGTCTACATTCACTATACATCTGGAAAGGTGCATTGTTGAAGTTGTGGACATGTCCCAAGCCTAAGACACTGCATGTACTTAAAGCTGAAAGGAAAGCCACAATAAACTTTATTCACTTTACAAAGGGCATATTATGCAGAATTATGTAGATAATTAAAATTTAACACAGCCAAATTCTTAATAGGTGTAAGAGGAAGCCACAATATACTTTATTCACTTTACAAATCTAAGGGCATCAGAATTATGCAGATAATTAATATTTTACACAGCCAAATTCTTAATAGGAGTATCTATGGATCACCTGTGGAGTAGCCACGGAGTAATCATTCACCTAGGTAAGCACACAGTTCCTTATCCACTAGTCACCTTACAGGGGAGTACCTGTGAAGGTACTCCCATGGAAAGGAGCTTTGAGCACAATGTGCTTATTTTAGTAATTTATCCATTTTTAACATTTTGGTTAGGGATTTTTGTGATGCTCAATTCAAATATAAATATTACAATGTTTGAAAATGATCAGTAAAGAGTAAACAACAGTAGAATGTTTGTCGACCTCTGTGGGATAAAGTGCTGCCTATAAGGCAGCTGGTGGGGTGCAACTGTGGCCGAATGAGTTTACTAGCCTCTAGTTCCGGGATGCGTACCTACCCAAATTCGTTATAATGTATAAGCTGCTTAGGTTTGTTTCAACACCAAACCCATGATCAATTGATAAACAGTAGTGTGTATGAGCTTTATTCCGTAAGCCTATTGATTCTGTTGATCTAGGTAGTCTCATTGGGTCGAGTTGGCCTTTTCTATTTAGGTAGGTACACATACCGGAATTAGAGGCCAGGTTGACCTCTTTCGCGCAACTGTGAGGGTACTCCAGAGTAGCTGCAAAGGTACTCCATGCAGCCCTTTCATGGCAAAAGGGCATAACTTGAGTTACACCCTTTTGCCTTGAAAGGGCCACCCTGCAAAACCAATGCATTATGGGATACATTTTTCTTTTTAAATGTTGAGCCTAAATAATGCTAAAAATTTTTTTTTTAAATAAGTATCCCATAATGCATTGTTTTTTGCAGGATGCCCATTTCAAGGCAAAAGGATGTAACTAGAGTTACGCCTTTTTGCCATGAAAGGGCCGCATTACTATATGGCCTCCATGTGTATCTGTCAGTCACCTAATAAGCAGCTACATAGCACACTAAGGTACTGACAGTGGCAGCACAAGACCTCTTTTTCTAGGGGGCAAACAGGGAAAAAAGTTAATTTTGGGGGGGACAAAAATGAAATTCTGGTCGGTTAAATATCAAAAATTTGGAGAATTTAAACCAATTTTGGCTCCAAATCGCTAATTTTTTGTCAAAATTTGGTGATTTTAAGAACAATAAATTTCATTTCACTTCACAAATACTTAGCTGTAGTCTATCTTGGAGGAGAGCTAAGTGAGTGAGTGAGTGAGTGAGTGAGTGAGTGAGTGAGTGAGTGAGTGAGTGAGTGAGTATTAGAATTTAACAACACCTCAACACCTGTGTGTCATATCGTGTCATTATGATAAAATAAATAAAAAAATTACAAAACAAACTTTATCACTGCAGAAAATTTCAATTACATTTTACTTACATAAAAAACAATATACATTATAATAGATCAATAACAGATTTCTTATATAGACAAAACTATACAGGCTTTTTAGATAGTCTGTGTTGTTAAAAACCTATTTCACATATTAAACAAACGATTTATTGATCGCAATGACACATGCAGAAAACTGTCAACAGTAAAAACACAACTACAAGAGATATACTAATGAATTAATTATAAAACTACAAGAGATACACATGCACTGATGAATTAGTTCATCACCTGTCCATGTATCAAGCAAGAATGTCGAAATAAGATTCGAGCTAAATCAGGTCAGTTCTGCCAGTCAACAACCACATCAAAGATAATTCACATATCCATAATATGCCAAGGCTGCCAAATATGCTGATATGGCAAATCAAATATGTGGTGGCCCCAAACTATGATAATGGGTGAGTATTGTTAATTTTAATACTTTGGGCACCTCAAATCTGGTTTGGTTATGCTATTTCAGGAAAATCAGCCCTGTCTAGATAAATAAACATCACTGAGAAGACTGATGTCACAATACTAGCCAAGTAGAGTTTTTTTCTGATTTTAGCTAATGGCACAAACCAACAATACCCTGAGGGGGGTGGTGCCAGTGCAGGCCAGGCAGGGTCTTGTATTTCACTGGATTCTTTCCTCTTCTAGCACTTCAACGGCTTATATCTGTTCATGTATATACATTTATGACCGAGTGGAAGTTCAAGTTCATTAGGGGTCACAGGTCAAAAGGTCATTTCACCAAATCCTTTTCTCTCGTTACAGAGTACATTGCTGTAAAGTGACTCATGCATTCGAAGCAGCTTGAGATCCTTCACAAAGTTATGGGTTGAGATGGTCAATCTACGGTCATTAAGAGTTCATTCAGTTCTGAATGTGAAAATATTTCAAAATCCCCTATCTGGATATGCAAGGTGCATGGTAACATGACTCATACCACTGGTACTTGTTGTATGCAAGGTATTTTTATTTTTGGGATCCAAATGACATTTACAGGTCATTTCCAGATTTAAGCTAAATAACTTCAAGAAATATTTTATCTTCGAACTAGTACAGTAGGACTTTTTTGAATTGGGACAATCCATTTTCCCGGTGCGCATGAGGTTTTTATATCCGGGGTCAAAGGTCAGTAGTGGTCAGGGGTCAATGTGCAAAAAAAAATTATAAAATTAGACAAAATGCCTATTTGCATAAAAAATGTATCTCTTCCTAAGATTACATTGCATGTTAATGTGACTCATGCATATGACCCAACTTGAGACCCTCACTCAAGATTATGGGTTGACAGGTTCAATCTGGGGTCAGTAAGGGGGGACTTCTGGTCTTTGAAAAATCTTCACAAAATGTATCTGTTATATGCAATGTACCATGGTCACATGGACTACGCAATCAGCAGCTTCAGACCCTTCACAAAACTTGTGATCGGAATGGGGGTCAAATGTCATTATTAAGGAGTCACTCCGAGTCTTAATGGGACCAATCTTCCAAAAAAAATCATATCTGCTATATGCAACATGCATGTCATGTGACCTCCATGCATATGAAACAGCTTTAGCCCCTTCACAAAACTTGCGCTTGGAATGGGCGGGCAAAGGTCATTTAGAAGCAACGGGTGTGTGTCCTTTCCAGCACAGTTAATATTCAGTTCAGAATGTTAAAGATCAGTAAAGGAGGGATTAAATGGTATTATGTCTACATAATGACCTCTAACTGCTAGAATTCCTTTAAGCTAAAAATTCCAGTACTTGTTGCAAGATAACTCTCAATTTTCAAAATACTTTTACAGCAGTATGCGGAAAGTCACAAGAGGCGGCTTAGCAATCGATCACACAGTCAGATTTACACACATCGCACTTAAGTACCTTGTGAAAAGTATTTTGACAAATGGTGTAAAGTTATAGGCCCGTATTCTCAAACGATGTTTAATGCTAATCACTGGTTAAATCACAATTTAAACGACCGCTAAAATAAACGCAATTCTCAAAAGCATGGTTAACTTTAAACGCTGTTTAAATTTTAGCCGAACATCTTTAAACATGCCTAAGACATTGTTAAACTTAGACTTGGTCCGGGGGTAGTTTAAGGCATGTTTAACTTCACGTTTTCATCAAATGCCTGATATTTTCAGCTCTGTGTGATACTCGTGAGTCATGGTTAAACCAGTTACCTCCTTTATTTCTCTTATCTTTCTTTTTGCGAGTCCTCGGTTCATTTCTTCTCGTCCATTTTTCCTTTGCTTCTATTTTCATGCTTGTTTTATCTGTTATAGTATTGAATGATAGCAAGTACGGCACAACGACATAAAACAGTTTTAAATAGGCCCGGGCTTTTGTCTCCATCATTCAACAAATTCTAAAGCTCCTTGCGTAACACGGCATTCTTGAAATTTACCCGTGGGCTTCATGCGTTGCATTTACAACTACGGAAGGCATTGTCTGGCATATAAATATTGTTCACGCACACGTAATGATATAGGCGAAGATAAGTCACAGTTCAGTGGATGATATTTACGGCGTTGAAATACAGTGGTTAGCTAAACTACTTGTTAAAATATTTAACCTGCGGGTTTTCAAACAGTGCGTTTAGCTAACTACAGTTTAGGCCTAACCACCGTTTATTTTAAACATCGTTTGAGAATACGACCCATAGAGTCCAAATCAAAGCTAAGGATGGATGTAATTTTGCAGTCCAGAGGTTTGCCCTTTTACTTACACAATTGACAGACAGACATCGGTTTTCCCACCCCATCCAGACGAGCACTGACACACATATCCAATCCTCTCCTGCCGTTCTGATGCACTCGCCATTCACACAAGGGCTGGCTGAACAGGGGTTCCTGGGCTTTGCTAGCCTCTTGGGGAGCTTCTGTACATTGGTATCTCACCTGGCTGGGTAGCGTAAATCCATTCAAATACGATACAGATAGTGACCTAAGAAGGTGAGCTTGAAGTTAGTTAGTTAAACCCAAAGTTTTAAATCCGTTTTGTCCCCGTTAACGGGGGGTGGTTCGAAGATACACCTCACATTCAGCAATACTGCTGTGTGGAGGTATTTATTGGAGCAAAGATAATTGACTGGATGCCCTACCTGACGTCAATCCACGTTTTTGGCAGTGGACCTAGCCTTTTGCAACCACACCCACTATGCAAGGTAGGCATGTGGCTGGATGGCCACCATTAGCTCTCCAGAGCTGAGCCCTTGTAGGTAGATCTTCTTTTTCATTCTACCTGTAAACACACCCTCCTTCTCAGATTTCCTTAGAAATCCAATGGGGGTGATGGTTTAGCAACCAACAATGGCCCTGGAACTGGTAGTACTGGTTACCAGGATCCCATTCGCAGGCCCTCCAAAAGGAAACCTGAGCTGACCTGATTAAATTTATGGTTCCTATAGGTTACTGGTGATTTGATTTTACTATATACTCTTTTGACTTTTTATCTTTAAGTAAATAGTACCAGAATTTCTGTCTATTTTTCTACTCATTTTACTTTTCTGCCTTTTGCACAGTGTTTTAAAAAGGAATGTCTGTTACTTAATGCGTGCACAACGTTGGAATAGATACAATGCATCATCAAAATGTGAAAATAATCATAACATTCCTAAACAAAACTAAAAATTAGCCAAAAACACAATAGTAAATAATAAATAATCAGTTTTTTCATATAGCGCTTTATCACTGTAAACTGTCTCCAAGCGCTGTTGCCTACTATTATTACGGATCCGCCATTAGGAAAATCGTCACCATCATTTGCTCATCTAGGTTGCTGCTGCCAGCTCACATCCTATCAGCACTTAGATTATAATTTCAGCCCCCATCACATGACAGCCCCCCAGATTTCGCTTGGCTAGACGAAGCAATTGCGATTAAGTATCTTGCCCAGGGACACAAACACGTTGGCCACGGCGGGGCTCGAACCTCACGCCCTCAGGATCACGAGTCCTGCACTTTTCCACTGACCACACGCGCTCTCAAATTAGATAAATGGGGGCCTGATTTCCTGTCCAATGTTGACGGAAACAAGACAATGCACTCAGTGGCAGTGCCAGACCTCTTTTTTTTTTTTGGGGGGGGTGCAAACAGGGCAAAGTGAAATTTTTTTTTTGGGGGGAAAGTGAAATTCTGGGATGGTGGGGCGAGTATCAAATATTTGTCGGAGCTTTTAAAACCAATTTTGGCCCAAGAATTGCTGATTTTTCCCAAAATTTTGTATTTTTTGTGGCCCCAAATCACAGAATTTTGCCAAAAATCCCTATTTTTCTTTTTGGCCGGGGGAAACTAGGGGGGGGCCAAGAAAAAAAATTGGGG
>JAMKCH010035558.1:0-14884 GCA_023653785.1 Ophioderma brevispina
TAAGCCCAAAGTACGCCGTCTTTATGTTAATAATTTGTTGATCTAATACTTTCTGTCGTGCACGACGAAAGTCAAAGCACCGGTTGTTATATGGCGGACAATTAGATAGTCAGGCAAGTTCAAAACAGGTTTGTGTTTTCGTTGGTACTTGTTTGTCCAATAAATCTTCGGAAAGTCTTGGTTAGGTGGTTTGCAATCGATCCTGTGCCATTTGAGGAGAATTTATCCTTAACAAAAATTACTCATGTCAATTTAAGGGTTTTAGGAAAGAAATTGATTATTGTACCAGCATCTATCTCCATTACCAACGCTATCCTTGCCATAAGTGGTTTGACGTGTGATTTGGTTAATGCGCAAGTCTGCTTTATACCTTCAGCATTCTGTTTAGAGCCCAGTAATGGACAAATGGAAGAGTTTTAGTTTTGATCTGCGAAGGTATCATGCGCAGATACCGCGAATAACTGTGCGCTTGTTTGCGTTTATTAAAATCGCGCATCTCTACGACTGCGTTCCTGCTTTGCTACATGCCGAATGTGGCGCGGATCTTTCTTTCGCCCACAAAACGCCCAATTGAAAAAAGGGTCCAATTTCACTGGTTTTGAAAAATAATCATAAAGTTAATATTTATCAACCAAATTTTTAAATTTCAAAATTTTGAAGAACACATCGGGATCTTTTTTTCAACATATTTAGAAAATTACAAAATTTTTCGAGAGGTTTTATTGTGGCGATCTTACGTCAAATTTTGACTTTCCCATATACTTGACGTGGATTTTAAAAAGTGACAAATACCTTTTTGTTTTGGCTATAGCTTCAAAAACAAAGTCAGTGACCCCCATTTTTTATTTCAGTCTTAATAATACCGTTGCAAAATACGCATATACTTAATCTGGAAAATTTTAGCGAGTAGATCACTAACCACGTCACACCCGCTTACTTTGCTGTTTATTGATTTTCCTTTGAATCTACATTTACCTAGCCTGTTGGGTATTCTTCACAAAGATCAGTTTATCAATTTGTCGCAAGCAGGAAGTCATCTTGATCCAGTTACGGGGGGAGCTTCAATATCACACATTTTGCGTTGACTTCTCAAACTCTGCCAGATATAATGTCAGCCTGACATTCAAGTGTTTTCTGATTTTTTAAAAAAAAAAAAAAAAAAAAAAAACAAAAAGTTTTAAAAACACTTAACCAAATATCATAATTCATTGATGCATAATCATGTTAAGCTTGGTTGAAATTGCTGGAAATATTAAATCGGAGCCTACATGTTATAAAGCAGGTTAAGAGGTAAAAACTTCAGCACTGCGTAGAGACCATGGTTGGTGACCCTTTAAAGGAGACCGTACAACGAATAATATTAAACAATATACACCATAAAATAATTATGACCCACATATCGAGTGGTTCATAGAAAAAAGGGAGTATATAACCCTAAACAATGAATTAAACAGTCTAGTCGACCATGTGCTATTTAATAGTGTCATAAGTGTTATGCGATACGACCGTCACGTTTAGGTCATACATGGCCATAGGAAATACACACATGAAAGCAACATGCGTTTGAAGATGGATGACGCTACTGTGCCGTCCGTTATCGCATAACACCACAAAAAAATAATATCCCATATAAGTAGCGCGAATTTTAAATAGGGCGGTCAGACAAAATGGCGTTTTAATTTTTCGTTTTTATGATTGTTAGTATAATTCCGTTTTCACATAACCAGCTCCAAATGTGTTTCAATAATTGTTATATGCGTATATGTCGTGTAAGTTATATCTTGATACATTTCTCCTTTAATTGGACATTTTAGCACAAATCAAATGTAAGATTCCATTGATCATTTTGGGGCACATGAATTTGGGTTTCATTCTTTTTATTTGTTTGCTGAACATTTTTATATTTATTTTGACTCCTGTGTTGCTTTTAAATTAATAAATCTCAGACTTGATGTACCATCTTTGTTAAATAATAAAAATGTAGGCCTACCAAATGAGTAAATGGATAGATATAGAATCAATGCATAATTTGGGCTTCTAAGTTGAAAGGTTCAAGAGAGTAAAAAATCTATATGCCTTCAGTCATCGGGCAATTTCCCATTGTTATTTACAATGACATCTCACCAGGACACTCAACCACGACTACCATGGCCAGAAATGCAACACTTAACAGTGGGGCTGAGACATTGACAGAGTGCGTAATTCACAACGATTTCAGTATTGAGATTAGTCTTGTTTTGCACGTTGTGTGAAATGGGAGACAGAAGGCAATTTAGGAAAGACACAGGGGCAGGGAATGATGATTTTGGGGACACGGATTCATTATCACCCGAGGGAGGAGGATCATATGTTTGTTAGCTATGTCAATATAGGATTTTTTTGTTTCTGTTTGTTGTTTGTTTTGGGGGTTATTGTTTGGGTGTGTGTTGCTGTATTTGTTCAACTTATTTGAAATGTATGCAATTCCTTTTAAGTTTAAAAATTAACTAGGTGAAAATGGTACTTTGAAAATTATACATTGTATGACTGGGAAAGATAGTACTCCAAATTTATACGGGCACAAGGACAACAGTAACACAAAAAAACTTACGGAAACATACACATGCACAAACATATAGTGTTAACATGCACATAGTACATATAACAGGCACATACACATACACAAAGCACATACACACACACACACACTTGTGATTGTATATTTAGGCAGTCAGTATGTTTTTAGTTAGTTAAAGCAAGCCCACCAAGATCAACTACTAGGCTTTAAAGTATGCATTAGAAAAGTACATGTAGATGCAAAAGAAGATCTTGAAGCAGAATAGGTAGTTGGAGGGGCATGAAAGGACATGCCCTGGATGAAATAAAAGGGGGCTCATTAACCTTAACTGTGACAGTACAGTAGTAAACAAATCCACTTTTGTTTTATTGCCTAATTAGTTGACCTGGTTTCATAAATCTTGACAGTGGGTGGATATTTGGGGAATGAATGTAACTTTCAATTCTGACATGTTGTCCCCAGTAAAGTTGGAAATGCATACACGTACTTGTACTTGCCATGTGATTATACTGTAATGTGTTATGTGACTGTTTTGTTTTGTATCGCTTGGGGCACGATCACAGTGAAATAAAAAGGAAAAGGAACATTCGTCTCCCTAATCTTTCATCTAAAATTAGGCCTCTATCAATTCAATAAGTGAAAGTCATGTCTGGAAGTTTAAACTATGATTCAAGCATTCAATTAAAACTACAGATATAAATAAAAATTCAATATTGGTTCAGGATTAATTAGTAAGTCGTGATTAAAGTAGATTCAGGTGTTGTGATGTCTAATCTCCCCCCCCCCCCACACACACACACCAGGCTTCGAATTACCAGGGTGCACAATGCACCAGGTGCATTAGCTTTCTCTCGTGCATGTAAACTTCGTATCCTGCATGGCACATGTGCATGTAAATTTAAAACTTTGTTGAATTAATATAAACTAGCAAATTTTAGCTTATTTCATAGAAATTCATTTGAATGCTGAAATGATTAAATTTGTGATGCCAACTGTCAACTACCAGAGTCGATATGAATAAAGGTTAATAGCAGTAGCACCAATCCATGTTTACATTAGCCAGCATGTGCATGTAACTTTTTAGATTGGCATGTATTTTTTAAAGTCGCATGACGGGTTGCATGTAATTCTAAAATTGTAATTCGAAGCCTGACACACACACACACACACACACACCCAGACACGATTTTTTACAAGTGGAAGGTTTAGTTTATTTCCTTACCATGTGTACAGCTTCATACTTAAATAGACTGGATAAGTTCTGTTTTGATGAACAACATTCGTGTTACAGATTCATCCCCAAGGTTAATCATTACTAATCATGTTTTATTGGATTCTTGTTTTGTGTGTGGAGTGCAGCATTCCATTTCACATAGGCCTACACGCACAATTTTGATGCGCAAATGGCTACTCCCACCAGTTCAACCCCCCCCTCCCAATATCCCCATTTTTACCACCCCACTTCCGCTCCCCGACCCCCACCACCGACCTACTCCTACCCCTCACTCATCCTCTCCCCCAATCCCCCCCCCCTCCTTCCCTCCATCTCTCCCTCCTCAACCCTCCTCCCTGCCTCCCCTCATCGGCAATTGGTATTGATTCAACTTGTTTGAAGTAGAGTAGAGGTAGAGCTTGTTTTGGTCATAAAAGGTTGACTATTTTGTAAGCACAACAAAAGAATCCAGTTTGATGTATTGCTAAAATGGTGCATCAGATGCTAGGTTTGAAAAAACTAATTAATGGTGACCATAAAGGACGTATAGTAAAGTGGCAAAGTAAAAGAAAATGGAGTTGGGTTCAGGAAATTGATTTTTTTTTTCCATGCAGCATGATTTGCGTGGATATTTCAATACTGTATCATGAATATTTGTGATTATCTTTTATATGTTGTTACATGTTGGTAACCTTAACATGTGTTTTGTATGTAGGCCTACACGTTACTTATTTTAAATTTGATTTAAATTTTAGCAGGGCCTTCTTGGAAAGGCAGGCATGTCACCGAGTGTTGCCCACCCCATGCAATAATGCTTGATGAAATAAGTAAAATTATCTTTGACCAAGGACAGTTTACAGTTAGTTATGACCCAAAAGGCCAAATTTACACTGATATTACCCAACGATAGGTATGTATCAAGAAACAATGACAAATATTACCATTGAAATAATTAAACAGTATTAGAAACGAATTATTCAAAAGCAGAAATAACAAAATTCGATACTACTTTTAGACTGTCAAAATCACTGGCAGTCATTATTTTAAGAAATGAAAAAAAAAAAAATCCAAAAGTTTTTTTTTTTTTAAAAAATCTGGAAATATTATCAGTGTTGCATAAGCTTCATTAATGGAGATAAAAGCTCTTTACGCTGAGGAGTCTAAGTTTTTACATTTCATATAAAATGATATTCATTTTTGTTCTTGTAAGTAACAAGTTGTACAAATCCTGTTTCAGGAGGATAGTAGGGTAAGGAATAACGACCCTTTCGATCATTAAATTATGTGCACTAATACGAAGTTTACAAAAAGTAGATCTTGAATCTATTAAGAATGTGAACATACTTTCTGACTAAATGAATGTTTAAATTGACGTACGTTCTAAGTTTGTTTGGTTGCTAGAAATGTGAGGAATTACCATTTCATATTATATTGGGATTTAAAATGTTGAAAATAAGTCATTTATTGATGGATTTGGAAATAATGTGGGTTTATCCCACACATCATATTGTTAATTTAACATACAAAGAGATTTAATACCCTTTTGACCAAGAGAAGAAATTACCATAATGAAAGAACGATATTTTCAATCAAAGCCTGGACAACAAGGGATGAACTCCCAACAAACAATCTTGAGTAAGTTTCCACCATATTTAAAAGAACGGAAGCATAGATCTATTAAAATGGATGACTACCTAATTCACCTCTGACTGCATTATTGGTAGCCTTACGATTAACTCCTAAAAAGCTTGCATACTTAACATGAATTTTTCAGAAGCTAGGTTATCACATAAACAAAAGTATCATCTTAGCCCTGTAAGTAAAGTATGGGCCCAAATTTCACACCCATAGGTTAAGATTGGTTTTAATGAGTTGTAAAATACAATTTTAAACTACATCTACAGGAACAAATATACAAGTTTTCTCTTATAAAGAAGACCTTATTTCCTTTCTTTAAGAACATTAATAGCTTTTGTGAAAGATCCTGGAGTACAAAAAAGGTAATACCAAAAATATATTCATGGCATATTTGTAAAGACTAAAAGAAACCTTGCCATATGAAAATGAAAATTATTAAGGAGATTGCCCACTTCTATTAAAAATCATTAATTTTTGGTTTATCAATCATTAAACATAAGTTCCACATTGAGCAAGCAATAATCAGTAATTTGTTTAGAGCATTTTGAAAGGACCATTTGAACTATCAGATATCATAATTAGATCATCAGCATACATTAGGCAAACAATGGAGAATTGTTGAGTTGTTGTAACAGGATCACATGATCATCAAAAATATCAGGAAGGTCACTAAGATTAAAAACATTGCAAAAAATAAAAAGGACCTTAGGACACAACCTTGACTTAACACCACTGAAGTATTTAAAAGATTGGTAGGTTTGGTTGAACACTAATCAGAAAAGAAACTGAAGATGAAGAATAAATTCTGAATAAGCTTGATCATTTTACCGCCAACTCCAGCCATAACAATTTGTAATCAAAGAGCATCTTCCCAGGATCGTAATCAATGATGAAAGAAAATCTCGAAACAAACAAAAGGAGTTTTTTTGATTTAGAAATATATCTTAATAATGTTTGTAGAACAAGATGTGATCCTGTTGTACAGAACCTTTTCTAAAACCAATGGTTCATGTGGAAATAATCATTATTAGCATCACCAAAAGATTGTATTCGGTTATGAAGAATTAAACAAAATAGTTTACAAAAGGTACTGAGAAAAACACGCACCTTATAATTTTGGTTTATTTTTGTCACCCTTTTTAGGATTATGATGAGGACTTAGTCCCATTGGCATCAGGGATAACCACTAAAGTAGAATTGAATGAAATTTTGGCTATAAACTAAAATAGGGGCAAGAATCCCCCCCTATACTACCATTTTTTCAACAACCTCTTCATTACGAATACCATCAAGACCTGGGGCTTTCTTAGTTTTCAAACAGAAAATGGCCTCATAAACCTCATAGTAGTGACAGGGGGAAATCAAGTTCACTAAAGATTTATCTTCATTATTTGTCCCAAAAGAATCAATAAAGTCTGTAAAGTCACTATCAGTAAATCATGAAGAGGTTACGATTCATTAGTTATTAAATGATTCCAACCACTGACGGAGTGTGAAATTAGGTTATTATTAGCTTGCTTTGTTTTTATCACACCAGCTATCAACCAGTTTTCCAAAATGATTTTGGGTTTGTTTTCTAAATCATCAAGCCTTTAAAAATCCAGCCGCCCCGAAAACTGAGATTGCTTTTGATTTAGAAGTTTCTTATACTGTTTTTAACTGAGAACGATAATTATGAATTAAAGTAAGATTAGATGAGTTTTTACGGATACAACGAGCTAGGGATGTAAGTTTATCACGTAAATCTTTACAATCAGTATCATACCATTTCTTATTGATTCTAGAGGTTGATTTTTTAGTACCAACATAGAAGTTTTGGTTTCTTTCTTACGGATACCTGATTTGTTTACCAATGGAATTATAATTCATTTAACTGGCCACCCATATCATTTGTGTTTTTCAATGTCAGATAAAGAGAAAATGCTCTAAAACTCTATCCAATTTCAGATTGGGACTGTTGTAAAGCATGTTTCCATAATCATTAGATGTGATCTGTCCAAATAAACTGAGGGGGGAGATTAATACTCTCAGGAACAATATGGAGAACTGTTATCAGTATCATTAAGTTGATAACTAATTTGTCTGAAGATTACCAGGATACCATGCCATGAATAGAGTAAGGGGTCAAATCATGAAACCTTCTAACAAAATAACAAACAATGGAAGAAAATAGAAGAGTGACATAAAATATAGTTCAATTACACTTGGAAGACCTAATGGGTTAAAAACCAAGTAAAAATTGACCCTGAGTTCACACAGGTGCCGCCCCCATTCAAAATACGAAAGGCCACTATTTTATACATTTAATCAATTAAGGCTTTCCATGACATCAACTTGCTGGGTATTATCCAAATTTTGTATAGAAAGTGAAGTTAAACATATATAATAATGTCAAGATATTTTCATATCACGGAAATAAAGTCTGATTCCAGTTACACGTCTTGCAATTAAAAAATCACCAATAATGGTACATTTTTGCCTACATTAGAAAATTTGGCCTTAACATCATTTTCAATCAATGAAAAAAATATCATCCGTGCTGGCTAAATGAAAGACCTGCTGGACTGATACTGATATAAACGAAAAATAATATAAATGTCATATGGAAAACCAAAAAAAAATTTTTTATTCAAGTTTAATCCACATAAATTCAGTATGAGTTGGTTTTAAAAAAAAGTGATACCGTAATCAAATTAAGCTTGACACCAATTTGCAAGCCCACCAATGCACGAGTCGCTTTTTGCGACTTTGCTATTGGCCTTAAATTTTGAACAATATGAAATTGCTCCCTCTAAATAAATTTTAGCAGAAAATTACAAGGTGTTTTGAAAGACAAAAATATATAAAGATATTCGATAACCCCCTTATTCGCACGCCACGTGACGCTCTTGTTGGCATATATAGAAGTACAGACGCGATAGGTCAGTAGTTTTTTCCCACGTCAGTCCCAGACGAGACCTTGCCCAGAAAGCGTGGTAATGTTGGTAGGTCACAGCGGTAAGAAGAAAATCTGATTGACCTATATAGACATCGGCCACCAGAGAATGCTTCCACCTTCCAAAAAAGCCCTGCATGTTAAACGTCCGAGACCATTTGCCTTGCAAAGGGGGAAAATTTGAAAATAAAACGACAGTGATATGGGGATCTCAAAAGGGGTAAGAATTGATTTCAGTAAGGACAGAAACGAAGACGGGCGATAGAAAGGACAAAGGGACGGGTCAAAAAAAAAAAGAAATAAGTCTCCAAGGCCAGAGACTTAACAGTGACGGGCCCATGAGCAAGGGGGACCGAGACAAGGCGGGCGGAACAAGGCCCCAACTCAACCTGATAAACCACACGCTATCACAACTAATGGGGGCCTAATACAAAACGTTACATCCCCCAAACCTAGAACGTATACTCCGCATACGATTATCTCGGAAAGAACTAGAGACGAATAGACAAAGTGATTAATCAACTCCAATACCCGCACATACACACCAGAAAAGCAAAGCCCCACCGCCCCCTCCGCGGCCTCCAGGGGCCCCCGAGGGTGGGGGACAGCAAGGCAATAAGTAGAAAATAATATGGATGGGAGAAGTTGCAAGCCCAACGACAGAATAACTGTAAGGAAAAAGGACAAGAAATGAGAGAAACAAAGACCAGTAAGGACGACATCAAAGGCAAACAGACTCACAAAAAAAAGAAGATGCAAGCAAGGAGGGGTTGGCGAAGAGCGGGATGGTAAAAGACTAACCCCAAACTCAGAAATCAACAACTAGTAGGTCAAACAACCATTACCAAAGATGTCCAATTTATTCATCAAAAATAAACTCAGAAAATCTAATTGTTGGTTTGCGGGACATTTGAAATTAGTGAGTGTGGAGTGAAAGGCACATATATATTCCATGCCCCTTATTACTTTTAAAAGAGGAATTAGTGTGGATGTCCATTGGGCATTATACCTAGTACGCATACCTAAAACTAACTCTACGTTACATCTAACATTACTGCCAAAGTAAACGTGTACCCTCATCTGTAAGATCTGATTCCATTCCTCACATATTCAAGTGTGTTGTTATGAGCACCATTTTGCTGAAAGTTGCTATGATCGCAAAATGTGACGCGAGGACAATTAGCTACACGGATAGCTTTTTTCATCAACGCATATGTAACTATCTCTCTACTCTAGAGTCAAGTTCAATGTTGATCTTAGCGAGGAGAAGGCCAAGTGATATGATGACCTTTGATGTTGGAAAAGGTAATGGAATAGCAAGATTCTCATTCATCAATTAACCACATTATCTGGAAGTAGTGTTATGTAGTGTTTCACTCATTTGTGGATTTTCATGAATTATAACACAATCTGGCGCAAAATCCACAAATTAGCAGGAGGATGACCCTGCTCCTGGGATAGTGTATTGTTGGTATCACTGTAACCTTAGATCTAGGTACAAGTCTTTGTGGCAGTTACAGTCTTGAAATGTGGACTTGCAATAACAAGAAACAGGTGGCGGGGTTGAATTGAATTGAAAGTTAGATTTTGGCCGCCTATGGCCATGTGGTGATGGTGATGACATCGGAGCAGGGGGCGCAAGATGTGAACTGGGGCCATTTAAGATTTAGCTGGTGTTAAGGTCGGGGCAGAAGGGAATCAAGGTGGTGGTGGACCTGGTAGCAATGTATGATATTGACTTGCTCTGGTGGTGGCCGGTTTGGGGGGGTGTGGTGGTGGGATAGCATTGAGGAGTGGGGCAGCGTTGTTGTATCTACTTGTGTTGAGTCAGTAGCTGGTGATGGGTTAGGGACAACTGTTTTACTTCTGGATACAGGGGTGACTTGAATGAAATCCTCGGGGCCAGACGAATCCATTCTGGTGCGTTTTGGCCTCATAGGCTTCTTCTTTCGCCAGACCAGTTCAGAGTTGAGTAGATCTTAATAGTTTTGAAGAGAAGAAATCTGGGCCTCCTTATCAGAGAGCATTTTATTTGTCACTTTCCATAGCATTACCACATGTATCAAGTTGTTTTTTAGGTCCATCTGTGGTGGTCTTCTAACTGCACTTGGCGTTCTTTAAAAGTCTTCTCCAGATCTGTCCGAAGACGATGGAGTTTGTCATTGAGGAATATCCTTGCGGACACGCTTAAGTGATTCGACCTCTTTTTTAAGGGCAGTAGTTTAGTATTTTCTGATTGTTTTGTTTGACCAGTTCAATTCTGACTAAACACCAGCAGTTTTGCATGTATAACACTCCGTTCAGGACCCCCCTCTAATAAGTTATTCTATAACTTTTGATTCAAATCACGGTATTGCACGCATGCAGGGGAATGATCTATGTTACCTGATGTGCAGTTAAACAGATTTCGCTCAGTCTGTGAGCCTTAATCAGTCTGTGATGCTTTATCATGTTTATCAATCCTTGTAAATGAGAGACTATATCACTGTTACTACAGCACATACTTAAAACATGTAATTTCTGTTGGGTGCGAAGAATGGAAAGGTGATAAGCTGGCAGCCAGTGCATTCAAAATGCAGCCAGCTTGCACAATCACTGCACTTCAGGCTATACCATGTCTGACTTGTCACTACAACACAAGAATACATGGTACTATCAAATATGGTACTGTCATTTGGCGTATCAGGGAGGGTGTCTATATTGGATGTGTATTTTTAGTATTATCATTATCACTATAGGGAGATTCATCAAATTGGAGGCAGTCTCATTTACAGCATCAACGAAGTACATGTATCATCATCATCATTAAGTATAGCATTTTGTGGATGAACATTCTTGGAAGCTAGGAAATCTTGGGCTTCTTCCAAAGTCACGAAAGCTTTGTACAGCTCCGAAATTTGTCATTGTTCGCTGTGGTCTGCCCCCAGTTCTAAATATACCGGCTTTTTCTTCCAACAGCAACCGCCGTTAGAAGTTTTTAATGCGTTTGGTGGTTCAGCCATATTGTATCAGGTATAGGCACTATGTACTAGTACAGTTCATAAATGAAGACCTGTGAAGTTCTCCCCACACCCACACACTTGTGGATTTCATGTAGTTGTAGCCTACACAGCAGAGGTGACATGTATAGCATGTCACCAAGGTCAGTAAGTGAAGGTCACTTCTTAACACAAGAGGAGAAAATCATTTATTCACAAAATGTCCAAAAAAGAAGAGTGGTGGTAGCTCCAACAAGTGATCAAGAGGATTCCAGGCGATGAGCTCTTCGTGTTTGTTCATATAAAATTCATGAAGAATAGCAGAAAATACCATACCATTATTACACTTTTTAAATCAGAGGGCACAGAGTGCATGCATGCACTCCACGCAACACAACACCCAAAATTCATTTCATTGTCTAGTCATGTTTTAAATCTAGTAAGGGACTGGGAAGTTTGTACCCTGCCGATTGGCGAAGGTCTATTTAAAACACATGAAAAAGTGCCCAGCTCACGCGGGGGTGAAGTAAAAAAAACGCCAGGGAAACAATGGGAAGACAAGCCGAAACCACTAAAAAACTACAAAGATTGGTATCAGCTGGGGAAGACAAGAGGGATGGCACCGTTGAACGATTAAAGTCCAATACTCTCTCAGTGGGGAGCTCATTCCATAGTTTTTTAATGCAGATGAACTAAAGTGCTCTAGTTTCAACTATAAAATAGTAAAAAGGGTGTTCTCCAAAAGTGGCAAAGTCAATATGTATATAACGAAAAGCAGGAGCGGTATTTGTTCTTTAAGTGGTTTCGATACAGATCTGATGTGCATTCTAATAGGGCTCACATGTAAAACTGCCAGGATTCCATCTTATTTTGTTAACACACTGAGAAACAGACCATACCTGCCTTGGGCATAGCAGTAGGGAGTTCTCAACAGATTAAAAACACAATGACTATGTGGGTTTCAAGTTCAAGAATTAATTCAAATGGGAAATCGTGTGAGGTGAGCAAGCAGACATTTTCCCTCGAGCAGCTAGGCACTAAGAATTTGCTGTTTTTGCATTTCCGTTGTATTACACAGTCCAAGAGTGGATTCACAGATGGTTGAATCAAGACCAAACCCCCCCTGTTATGTGTGCCTCGTTACAAGGGACATGTTGAGTAAGAATTCCAATTTATTTCATTACCATGTCTTTGTACCTTATCAAAGTCTGGATCAAAGCCACAATATCCTGAAAGAGGACAGTACAACATTGAGAAAAAGCAAGCAGCCAACATGGTAACAGGCAAACTGAAGCATTTTGTCTTGCATTGTAATGAGAAGGGCCTCTAACCCCTTGGTAAACAATTTCCATGGCAACAGACACGAATTTAACTATGCATAATGTTGTATGTTTGCACATTCATGCCCAGTCGATCTGACCAGTAATATTCATGAGGTTTTGGCTGAGTGCTTGCAAACCTGATGGTGAGCAAACTGGAGCTGAGGCAAATCGAATCAGTAGATTCAATATGTGTTGAATTGAAAAGTCAGTAAACCTGCAAAGATCATGTTTTCAAGTTTGGTTGAGTTGTTGTAAAAGTGAATGTCTCTTAGTTCACCAGCAAAGGTGATACCAAAGATATGTTCGGCATCTTCGTGTGAAGGACGTGTTCATCAATGTCAGAAAGTTTTCTGCCAAAATTTTGCCAGAATTTTGAACTAACCCTTGAAGGAGCTGTCATTGGTGAAAGGGATAAACATGTGATACCTAACCCTATGGAACCGCGGGCAAGGGTCGTAAATGCTTCTTTTCTACTGTTGTAATATTTCCCAACTTGTTGTTGTCAGGCATAGCTAAATCCTATCCCACAGCCGTACAGGTGGGAACACAACGTAACGGTTGGTCTGTCAGCTCGATTGGGAACTCGTTGGCCATTTGTGGAGAAAATCATTGGGTGATTCTTTTACAAGTTCAAGGCTTAGCAAAGTAATCCATATCAATCACCGAACACATCTGTTACAAATATGAGTTAAAACGGTCCAGCATTTGGTAGTAGAAGCAAAAATGTGGACTAAATCGGCTCAAAGGAAAATGTATGTTAATAAATGTGGCTAACAATAATTGGAGAAGTTTTTGTCCATAACATCGAAAGGAAGCAGTTCTTAGGGCCTCACTGGGGTAGTGAAAAAAATGTGAACTTTCCTCAGATACCAATCTTGATTTGATGGAGCAAAGCAGGGGAGGGTTGTCGATCGGGTCACCCACCTTTAAGCGGTACACATGTCCATCTATATTATCCATTCTATTTCTGGAATTGATGTCATTAACTCCAGTTTTTGTTTATAAAACTTTGTGAAAAAAAATAAAAAAAATAAAAAAAATAAAAAAAATAAAAAATTGATCAAATTGGTGTGATTAAAGAAATTGGAGAAGTGCAGTGTGCAATAAAAACAGGGAAATACTTAATGGGTGGGTTGAAAGCCTTTCTTGATTTAACAAAGAAAGAAAGAATACAATGGTGTGGTTCAATCCAAGTGGCTGGTTCACTTAGGATGATCTAGGTCTCTGACCTCCATTTAAGCTGAGAGGGAAAGTGGTGGTATTAACTGTGCATGCACATGTAGGGACTAAATTTTACTAGTAACTTGTTGTCCATTTTATGTCTGATCTTTTACATAATTCTCAAGCTTTTGGTCCTGGTTTTCAAATTGAAGCAGCCCTGTCAACCCACTTGACCTATTCCATGAAGTTCCGGAGTTTTATAGTTTTGTACAATTTCACAGACCCACAGTGAGCTGACACTACCAATAGGGCCACCACTGCGATGAGCTGTACACGTCACACTCGGCAGGGGAACTGTAGTTAGGAACACAGAGGATTACACCTTAGCAATTAACTATGACTAGTTATGGAGAAAGAACATGTGATGTACCTTTGAGTCAGATCTTCCATTCAAAAAATATCCTTTAGTGTGTGTATATTTATATTCCACTCCTCTGAACTACCAGTAGATTGAGCTTCAAAATAGCAAGCATGCCAAGGCACAATTTCCCCTTAGATCCCTCAGAAATTCCAAAAATGTTCAACACATGCGATTCGGGGTGATGAATGCGACTTGTGGTACACCATTTTGAGCTGGCCATTTCTCCACGATGTGTCGGTATGCCAGTTTTGGGTTACAGGTGCATAAAGGGGAAGGGCTCCCAAAGATATGGGCAGGAATCAACAGAACAATATCACCCCCATAGGGTAAGAATAAGGGAAAAAAAAGAACCCGCTCGAATCTACTACATGGTACAACCGTGGTCGTTGACCCAACCCTTTTAAAAATAAGTGTTGCTATTTTTGCTACGGGGCTTGTTATGTTTAATTTTTGTTTGTAAATGGTGAAACGACTGCTAGGTCAGGTGGGGGGTAGCCGATGGTAACACTTCATTAGTATCCAAAATATTGTACAACGAATATTAGTTAATAGTTTACCACATGTGGTGTAAAAAAAATGGCCAATAACTGCATTTTCATGCATTTATGTAGTAGCTCATTGCTTGCTAATTGGTGATCACAGCAGCTCATTTTACATAT
>JAMKCH010035559.1:0-14971 GCA_023653785.1 Ophioderma brevispina
TCTGTATCAAGGAGTGTTTATTAATTAAACTATTATCAAGCGACAAAGAAGTAACCTTACCAACTACTTTTGAACTTTATCAATCGCCACGACCTCATGTTCAGCGCGCTCGGCTCCATCGTTTTTCGTGCCAATTACAGCTCGTCCCTCTGTTAGGGCGCACCATTTGACTTCAAAGGGGGGGGGCCAAAAGTCCAGTCGGGGTAAGTTTTTTTTTATTATTATTATTGGTATTTTTTGCTCAAAAAAGTATATTTGATCCGGAGATTTTGAAGCTTTGCGCACTTTTTATTTTTTTTCAATATTAAAAGAGGGGAAACTTTGTTTTCTGCGGTATTGTAGGTGATTTTTGTTTATTTCAATATCCAAACCTCCCCCCCTCTTTCCAAATTAAATGGTGTGTCCCTCTTTCAAATTAATGGTGTGTCCCAGGTTAAATATTGGTCAATAAGTCTTTTAAAAATAGTTCCTTACACAGTAAACCAATTTTAACGAGAGTTGAGTACAAACTTTTTATTGATCAAGATGCTTGTGTATGGTGTGGTGAAACTACGTCCATGCGCAAATATTTTTAAACTTGATATTTTTGCACATTGCTTTACTTCGACCAGCGGAGGAAGACCACATTACCATTATTACTCCGCACTCGACGTAACGCGACGCGACGCGACGTGACGTGGACGTGACGTGACGCGTATTATGAGGAATATAAGCAACATTATAGAGGATTCAGTTAAGCTAAAAAGAGATTAACACTGGACACAGGTGTGAACACCGCCGTTCGCATGCACAATACGGGGAATGATGCATGAAGTGTAAACATTGAAAACACGATACTACATGCGAAAACGGGTGTGTTCACATACGGTAAAATGACATATAAATGTGACGCTCAATTTCAAAGGTCATGAAACTACGGCCGATTAGCGTGCAATTGACACATCACACTACACAAATGAAAGCATATTTTTTCTTTTAATCGCTATTGTGTGTCGGTGACTTAATTCGGATTCAAGATACAGAATATATCGAGGATAAAATCCTGCTCCAAAAGAGTTACTTCCAAAATCACAGTCACCGTTACAATTTATCATCCGGTTTCATGCGGAATCGCTTCCAATGTAATCCTCTCGAAGAAAAACAGCAGGAAAAAGTAGGAGGTATAAACACAGTTCTACCCGGCCAGCGTTGTTGAATCTTCTTTTCAGCACCACCAATTACTTCCTCTTTCCGCACAGTTTCTGTGACATCATCTGAAGATATAAAATTGAATGAATTCACTTCCCTTCTGGGGTAACGGGTTATCTTTCAGCTTCCTAGGTGCGCCTTTAAACACAACGAAACTCGATCTTGATATGGTAAGAATTTAAACATGGATAGATCTGGTTAATTTTGTCTGGTAGGGGGACATGTGGCGTGCGGTGCGCAAGTTAGATCTCACATTATGCCCCCTGCTGAATCAGTTTCCAACTCCATATGATTAATATAAAATCCTTACGAGAAGCGCATACAATCATTACCTTCCGTTTTCTCTGGCACGTTATGGAGTTTTATGATATTATTCCTTCGAAGCCTATTTGCCAAATAATCCTTCTGTCTCTACATTTTTCAATCTTGCTGGAAGGTAACTCGTCTATCCGCTTTTCCATTTCGAAATATGGTTCCTTTCAGCGTTTGTCCACTGCATTTTAGTTTCTCAATACCATAAAAGCCAAGCCTTGAAAACGCTCGATTCTATTGTTCATTAGTCCGTATTGCAGTCGCCACGGCTGCACCTTCTTCACCACTAGTCGAACCCGCTGCTGACATTAGTGGTGAAGAGCGTCGCAGTCAGCTGGAAATTCACCATGTGATATTGCATCCCCAATAATGTGAATGCGATCGCCATTTTGACATGGCAGTAATACTTATTTAACAGGACAGTATACTGTTCAGATTTATAAATGACCGAAGTTTGGACAAAAGGATATCTTTGGACAAGGGGACAAATAAGACTAAGACAGTACCAGGGCCGTCCTCAGAGAGGGGGGGGGGGGGGGGGTGGGGGGGGGGGTGGGGGGGGGGGGTTTGTGACACCCCCCCCCCCCCCCCCCATACAAAATTGTCGGCAAAAATGTTGACTTGGCGGCGATAAGGGTATAATATCGGCGCAACTGATTAATGGGCGGATTATCTTTTCAGGCGGGACTCCCCATTGTGTGGTTGTTTTGTTGCATGTGGAGAATGACCGATGTTGGTTGCGATTGACTGACTGGTCGGTTTGCGATTGACCTCCACCCCCCCCATTCAGAATTCGAATCTAGTGAAAACAAATTTGGGTTTACCTTGCGAGCGACGCGAGGCGACAAAAAATGGATAATTCTTGAATCCGGCCCATGATTTTAACGGCAACAGAGACTTCAACAACCCCCCCCCCCATTAAAAATGGTCTGGGGATGCCCCTGGACATAATCTGTACTTTTCTCATCATCCCTGCCTCCCGCCACCAAGATCGCTCTTCAGAAAAACGGTACTTTTTATGGTTTTTGGATTTCTCAGACAGTTCGTACGCTAATGCAGTAAGTGGCGAACAGCAAGGCCGGGTAGAAAGTGGCTCCTCCCTGCTATAAGAAAAATTTTCACCAAAGTTAGGCCGACAGAAAAAGCATGGTTTTTGCTACAAGGTTTCCAAAAATGGTTACAAACAAAAAATAGGTTCCAATTGCTAAAAATGCTGGAATCAACGATATTTGAATTTAACGAATTTTTTTTATTTTGCAATCTTAATTTTTTTGACGCGGCCCAGCTATTTCTAGTCGCTAAAAAGTGACTTTGGGCAGTAATGATAAATTCCGAATCAATTTCATGACCTTATCAAGCGGGTTTGTACATTTGAGACACTTTTTCTGACTCAATATTTTTCCAACCACGCATTTTTACCCCCTATGCTTGATCCGCAGGGGAAGTTCGACAGCCCTCGTGTCAGTATGTGTGCGTTTTCGTTTTTTAGGTAGATCTTCTAAAAGTTGAACTACATTAACTTTTGTTTTGAGAATCCAAGTCACAGTAGTGTGGGAAAATATCGGATCCAAAACATGGGAATGATAAAATGAATGTTTACACCCAATAATACTTGGTCTCGATAGGAGTTTTAAAATATGAGCAAATCCAATTTATATCAGAATTGGGGATATACTCAATAAAAGTTGATTGGTTAGTTTAATTCCCCGCCCGTGTCCCATTTGCAGGGTTCCCTTGTCAAGTTTGAACACCGGAAGTAGAGTGTACTTCCGGTTATTGATTTGGGTTGACATTCGGACGATTCCCTGGCGATTCTGGTTACTTTCAGGGCGCTTTGCCAGCCAGAGACACCCAATGTTATATTGGACTTAGGCCGGTAATTACAAGAGGTGCTATTAGATAGAGAGGAAAAAACGTTACGTAATCTTAGAAATTCACAATCTCGAATGTTTTCCGCACCACAAAGAAAACCTAGATTACCAACATAGAAGCAATGGCGGCCTCCGCTTCTTCACATACTGTGGGTGCCGCTTAACGCTTTGCATATACACTAACCGGTAGTGATACAAATTAATGTAATGTGTAGAGCGTGGCCAAGGTAATAATAGTGTACCTGGATCATTGTGCTAAGTACTCTTTTTTCTCATAATGCAATGCGCGTTAAGGTGAAAAAGATGTATTCAGTGAGGCCGGTTTCTTTAATCAAGGACGAGATCAGTAGAGCATTTCATTCGTTGTGTGGCCATCGGTAGGAGAAAATTTAACCACCCAATAGCAAACCAACATCCAACAATAATATTTGGCGGATGTTTGTTCGAATTGACATTATGTGTGTATACAAGCACCCAAGCTGATAATTATTCCGTGACAATATTCAAAATGTCAGCGCACAGCAAGACGACTGCGTTTTGAATGCGTTTCACCCCCTTGGTATTAATTTGCCGCAAGTTATCCCTCTTCGGGGAAAACGTCAACAAATGGCTCTGAATGACTCTCGTAAATGCATGACGACACTAATGTATTGATTTTCCTATTTCGATGACTTTTCATACAGAAGTCCATTGATGCAAATGAGGTATTACAATTGATTCGTCTGTGCTGTTATGACGTGTGCAGTAGTGCTGACGGAATGAATGGCAATACCTTCATTTGCATCAATGGGACTTTATATGAACCGTTTACCTGATTCTCGGCCGTTTTGAGGGAAAGTCCTGGTGATGTGTTAGGTTAAATAATAGAGATTTTGAGTTGAGGAGAGGTGTTGTATAATGATTCATTTTCATTTTACTGCATGTGAAATTTACTGTGAGCATATTTTTTTAATTTTTTTTAGGAGAGAAACAATGAATCAACTTTCATTAGCCCTTACTTACCCTGTAATTTGTGGTCTAGGTCATCAACCCAAGTCATCGTTGGGGTCTGTTCTACACGCAATTCTTGGCATGGGTTCGCAAGTTTATTTTGGAAGTGTCGTCCATGTGGATGGCCCTTTCAATGCAGACCTGATCAATCAACAATATTTTTCAAAAGAGTGAAATTGGACGTTCAAGGGATGGGGGGGGATGGGGGACGGATTATTTCACTCTCGATATGGAGTGTGTGAAATTGCTGCAATTAATCGCTCAAAATGCTAAAGAAACTCACAAATGCTTAAGGTAATTCTGTAGTTGGCATGAACAATTACGTACCAGGGCGTTTCACTCCCGTGGTGGCCCAAGGGGGGGGGGGGGTCCATGGGGGACCCCACATAAGGAAACCCCACTTTCCCGAGGGAATTTTTGCACGAAATTTATACACATGTGAAGGGTCATAAGACCACCCAAAATCAGCAAATAAAAAATGAGATTTGTTATTTTGGGTGCAAATTAGGGAAAAACATTTGTTTTCAAAACACGCGAAAATTGGGCAAACAAGACGGAAAATTTCAAATGGAGCCTTGTGCTTACATCAAACATTTTAAAACTGATTTTATGTTGAAGCTATCTAGAAGACCCAATTAATTATATTTAAACACAAAAAACCAGCAGTTTTAGGGAATCCTGTATTTTTACGGGTGTGACAAAATACACGTTCATTTTCCCATGAGTTTGTACAGTAACGTTGGCAACGTAACATGATGAATTGTTGTTCAGCAAATAAAGGGTTAAGTATTTTTAATGTTACTAAATAATTGTTACTTAATGTATGTGTGAACTTCTATCAGCAAAAAAAAATTTGCTTGGTCTCGGTTTTTATTCTTATTTGTAAAAATATTTCTCCAAATGACTTCCGTTAGTGCCCAAGGGGGGGGGGGTTCCATGGACCCCCACTAATTATATCATTAACGCGCTTGGCGATTTTAATTATTTGGTATGAAAAGAAGCGCATTTAAAAGTCAGAAAATTACAAACAATTTCGGCGCAAAATCGCCTGAGGTAAAGCCGGCCAGCGCGAAAACAAATTTTGGGGGTCCCTAGGAACCCCCCCCCCCCATTGGTCACTTAAGTGTTAATTTTAGATAGCGTTACAGAACATGGGACTAATCCCAGACCTTCATTTCTGAGGAGCTCCATTGCTCGAGAGTACAGCTTTCATGAACAGTCTTTCAGGAGCTCAATAAATTGTGTCTTTGTATCCATGGCCAGTGAACGCATCTTCGATGGCTATGTTCGATTCTGTCGAGAATTAAATCCACCTACTATAGTGGAACTTGGCAAGTTCTTTCTTTCAGGTAATGTCACACCAGTGCAATTTTTACAGCTAAAATCCTTGGTGTGAGGCCCAGGACATGGCCAACATGTAGTGCACTGGTCCAGGGTTAATAGTTGCTGTATATGCTATTGATAATCATGTTGTGTACAGATGGAAATCGGTGTGTCATTTGACTTATTAAAATCCCCTCCCCCCCCCCCCCCCCCCCCCCCCCCCCCCCCCCTTTTTTTTTTTTTTTTTTTTGAGCCAGAACTGCCTATGTCCAAAAATGGATTTTTGAGATAGGCGAGTTTAAAGTTTGATTATAACTAAAAAATAAGAAAACCAAGTATAAGCAATATTTGAAAATCTGGAATAAATAGTAAACTTCCAGGTTCATGTTACCTATACTTTTTCAAAGTTGATATAGGCCTATAGCTCTCTTACTTGTTGATCTAAAGGCTGATCTAAAACTGTCAAAATGGACATGGCCAGTTCTGGCTCTAAGGGGACTACATACATAATTTATTCCACTTGTTGTTTTTGTTAACAAAAATAGAAGTGGAGAATGAGTGTATTATTTGCTTACAGATTTCATCTCTTTTATGCTAAAAACTATTTTACAACCACATACTACAAATTGGAATTTCTCAACCAATAATTTTTTAAGACTCATCACATTAACCATGTTAACAATGACTTTCATTGGTAACATTGGCATTTTGGAAACCTTGCACAAAACTATTTGCTGCACCACGTACATGTACCTTAAAAGTTAAATATCTACATTGTATGGAAAGCATGTACATGCACAGGATAACATGCAATTTACATAAAAGGCAGTTACCACAGCTTTTAAATTCTGGTATTTCTTAATAATTATTTTTTTTATAACATTTTGCACATTAGCGGTTGCATAACTCCTAGGGAATAATATTGGGGCATTTCTCTAGAAATGTAAATCAACAAATTTCGAGGTAGGTGACCCTATCGAGAACCTTTCTGGACATGTGCAAAGTGCAAGTAAAATGTTGGGCATGAAGTGCTGGAAATTCATGCATGTATGAACAAAATAGCACTCCATGGCCATTTCAACTTGGGAATGTTGTAAATTTTTAAATATAAGGTCAATAACACTCATCCTTTGTACTACTATTAAGTGGTGAAAGTAGTGTATTTTTTAATCGCATTATTTCCCACCCAGAAAATTTTGCATTGTACCTGCATGTAACAATTATTTTGCTTTTTCATTTGTATTTCGAACACTAACAATGAGAATTTTTGAGTTCTGACCATCTAAACTTACACCACTGTCTCTTGCACTTACAGAGAAATGCCCAGTGATCATTTTGTCATGCCCTGATCATCACTTTATTGTCAGATATTTGTATTCTGAAAGAACATAGTATAATATTTATAGCTATATTTTTTAGCAAATTTGGGATATACAGTACCATGGCCACTCTGCTATATGCCCACTACCTTAAATTGAAGATTTTTACTCAAAAAGAAGAGTGAGCTTTATACCCGGAGAGGCTAGAACTTTGGGAGAAAATCCCAGATCAAAAAGTGCATATTATTCACTCGAGTAAGGCTCAGTCTGCACTTTATTTGTAGCAGGTAAATATTAAAAACAATTTGGTTTTATTTTCCAGTTATAAATTTGTTTCTCTAAACAATGCAAGCAAGCCACCCCTTTCTGCATTACTTGATAGGTCTAATGTTGTTGGTTTTCAACTCACTGGCAAGCTCAAACTTATCAAAACAAAAGACAAACGCACTGCTAAATGGAAATTACAAAATAATTTGTCTCCCAATCCTCTCACACTCAAAATTACAACACAAAATAATGGCTAAAGACACCGGTGATATTATTATTACCAACGGGGCCTATACCTGAATGTATGCTTGTTCCTACGTTTGCCTTTTGAAATGGTGGGGTATTATACCAAAGTGGTTACGGTATTTAACTTTGTAACCAAATTAAATGCAAAATAGGTTTTTACATATCTTTGTTGATTTTTGCAAATGTTCAGATCACTATTTTTCCATCACTGTATTTTCCTCACTTGTCACATTAGGCATGAGAATTATTTTTAACTACTCTGAAGAGTACGTGTGGAAATTCTGTTAAAATGACATTTTGGGGAAAATGTTCTATTACAAAATATAGGTGGGCTATAGAGGGTCATATTTGGGTCCTAGTTTCAGATCACTTCGACACAGGCTAGAATGATGTTGTAATGAATGCTATGCCCATTTTCGAAGAAAAAACATTTAAAAAGTGCGAAAACCAGGGTGCCCCAACGAAAAAAAATCCATAATGGCCGCCAAATTGATGACCAAAAACTCATTTTTTGACATAACTCGATAAGCTTTTGTTTATCAACTTATTTTTGTGGCAATACCTATGGTTTTGGCTTGGCCTGCAAGGAATCATTCTATGGCAACTTCCATCTTAGCCATGACTGTTTCGTTTCCTGGATAGTGAGTTTTAGCTTAAACCTTGGACTGCGAGGGCGCTTCCGAAAAAGCACGCACCCTATCAAAGTTTTTAAATTTTAAATTTAAAACTGGTGGGCCAGTGTAGAATTTTAATTGTCCGCCGTACTCATAGTTCGGAGATTCTAAGTCCCTAGGTTTTATAGTCCGGGGGATGTACAAATCTAGAAACTAAGAGTCCGTCGGACTAAGTTACTGGACTTGAAAGCGGCACGTGGGGATGCAGTCCGTGATGGACTATCACTCCTTATGTATTAGTGTCCAAATATGAGACGGACTATCAGTCCCAAGTAAAGATTGGTGTGCTGGTTCGAGATGAACTATCTTTCTTTATAGGCCGTTGCGGCGCCACTGGAGGGAAGGAGAATTTGGCCCCCCCCCCCCCCCCCCCCATGTTAAAATTTGGCAAAATTAGAACATTTGGGCTTAAATCCTGACTCATAGAATTTCGAAATATTATTTTGGTTAATAATGAAAACTAGTCCAACAGAACTACAGATAGTAACCTAAAATTCCAATTGTTCCGAATTTGAGATGAATTCGGATTTTTCGTTTTGATGCAGAAACATTTTGTGTAGTAACGGTCCCATAGGTCTGTGTATAATAAAATTTCCGTATCCGGAATTTTAACAAAATTGTGATTTCTATATGAAGGAATGCGTTTCAGCTTAGCATTTCACACATTATTATATAATGACACGCTTTATGTACCTGCAGACACACGATTTTTTTTGGAATTTGGAGGGCGCCCTCCTCATGAAATCTCTGAGTCCGCTTTAATTCGCAAGCTTTCGCACTTAATTTATTTTTTAAATTTTTAGCATAAAACCTGGACACTACCCACCGGTAATTTTATTATGTATTTCATGACTATAAATGGTCATTTCCAAAAAACCGACTATTGACCCCCCCCCCCCCCTAATGCTGGACAGGTGCCGTCGTTGTTATGTAATGATCAAGAGTGACAGGGCGACCTTTTGGAGGATACAAATTTTATCTCAATTGGCACTTGATCGTTTGTAGCCAACAACCAAGAAACATTGGAAGATTTATTGACAACAACACGAAAGGAAACCGCAAACCTTGTTTTGAACTTGCCTGCTATCCCTCTACTCGTTCCCCTTTAGGAAACATGCTATGAATTTCTGTCCAAGTAATATCACAGGGAAACATCTCTTCGAATGAAAACAGTAGATTCACAATCTAATTCTTTTTAACTTAACTTTTCCGCTGTGATTTCAAGGTAATATAATTCCGCCCTAATATAGTAAGTCTCAGTAAGACTACTCATTCTTTTAAAGCATTTCATGATATAATCGCAATTCAATACTGAAGTACTGATTTTTTATGAGATTTCATTTAACTACATCGTAAATACCTCGTAGCTCCAGTGGCACCGTTCATTGTATCCACACGAACTTACTAAATAAATGCAAAGAGGTCCTCCGTTTTTTTCCCTTTTTAAATGTAAAATAATGCAGTTACTCTCCCCAAAGTACAAAAATACCATTTCCACAAGTTTATGCTCTTTTTAATTCTATTGTTTTTTTTTTTTTGTGAAAAGGCCCCAAAATTGGCAGAAATTTAAATTTTTAAATATCCTCCGTACCGAATAAGATAAAAACGTCCAAGAAGCACTAACAGTTTATAATAATGATACAATCGCTCAATTTTGATACCCATTGCCGTGTACTTTAAAACGCTCTTCATCTTTATTTCCATGTTAGAGCATAGACAACCAAACAAGTACCTAAATATCGAGAAAAAAAAATGGACTTTACAAAACGTAATTAGGAAAACATGTTCAATACTTCCCAAAACACTTTGCTTACTTAAACAACACATCAGTATATGAATAATCACACACAGTCAACTAAAGTGTATTTATAACTGTTCATGTAAACAGGATGCACTTGAAATTGAACAGCTATTCGATGTTCCCAAAATAAGGGAATCTACCAAAAAAACATTGGCAACGTAAAGCACCAAGTTTTAAAAAGAGTACGAGCCATTAGTAATAAATGTAAAGAGAGCACCACTTATACTCAGTGGTGTCGCCCCATGGCAAACTTGGTCCCATTCTTCTGCAATAAAAGAAAATGCATGCCCCGTTTTCCCCCACCCGTCAACCTCCATAAGCCTAAATATATAGTTTTTAAAATGTAGAGGTGCTAGATGTACTATATGATTCAAAAGGTAATTGCGGTAACCAGAGCAGCGGTAACCAGAGCAGCGGGAACCTTCCTATGGTGTTTAGTACGGTTCTTCCACCATAGTAATTCACAGAAAGAACTGGTTACAACAACCTATACTACCCAGAAACATACATGAATCTACCACAGAGCTCATACCAACATACCTTCCAGAAAAGTCGACTGTCGGAACACATTTTGACGGGAAGAATTGCGCCACGTGGGTGTGTTACCACAACGAGATGGACTTCATTCGTATATTGAATACCTAGTTCCGACGATCTGCACTCGAACGTTCTCTGAATCGTTGAATTAAACCATCAACAAGAATCAAGCAAGAAAAAATAAGCAATATCCACTTGAAAAGTTCAGAACAAGACGGCCCTTTACACATAAATGGAATACTAATTCCCAACTCACTGCCGATATCACCTTAAGCAAGAACAAGTGCATTTTGGAATTATTTAAATCAACAATTTTGGTCTGATGATGATGGTTGCTTTTAATAATTACCATGAATGTTTTCTAAAATAAACGGAATAGAAGAAATGGGACCAAGTCTGCCAATGGAGCAGGTGCACTTGAGTATACTTGGTGTCTCTTTAATTTGATTAAACTTTAATATGGCTCGTAACTCTTTTTTAAAACTTGGTGTGCTTTTTACGTTGCCAATGGCTTTGGTAGATACAGTATGGACACATTGCAATGCAGTATTGGATTGATTCAAACCACCCCTCTGATATTAATCTAAGTAGATGTAATTCACTCTGATGTACATATTTTAACCTAAATATAATTGGTCTCATTATACGCCCTATTAAACTGGGATGACACAGCGATTCCACCCAGTCAGATTTTATTTTTAGAGCACTTTAAACCCCGTGGGCACTACCACTTATGGTACAGTTTGATTACAGGACACAACATGAGATAATCCTTTCGAAATTGTAGTGATATATACGGCAAAGGGAAAATGTTCTTGTGTCTTAATCAAACCTGAAACGCGTCGTTTTAAAGCGGGAGCACCTGGCAAATTTTCAACAAATATGAAATTTCAATTTACTGTCAAATGATAGTCTAGGCCTTATTCTAGAAGAATAGAGATATATTGTACGTTTCCATTACTTTCATCGACAGTGTATATTAGGACAAGTAAAAAATACACAGTTGATCGTCCGGACTTTTGAAAAAAGTGGGTGAGGGAGCCCTTTTATTTTTTTGTTGTTTTTGGCATTGTGGAGGTAGGTAGTACGCAAGCAAGGTGTAAGAAATCACTCAACAACATGAAGGATACTCTTTAAAACAGGTATGAGAGTTTAAATATGATCAAGCATGTAAAGGACTCGGGGAGAATTAAAACCATTGACAGTAAAGCGATAACTTTTGATTACGTGATCATATTACAGTCTTTACTTTTATTCCCTAACATTTGGATTCATTTCATTGCGGGCAACGATCAATATATATTGCCACCTTTTTGTTGTTGGAACGCTTCAGGATTGCACACGTCGGTTTGGTCATTTTGGGACCCCCATGTCAGATCTGACATATCTGACATATCAGATTGACACAGCCTAATCGGGACTACCCGTAATAAATGCAGTAAGGATGGCGATAACCATAATGTAGTCTATTCAACGACGTACACTTTAATCTAAACACAGAAAATGACGGGTCCCATTTATTGTTTAACACGAGCACAAAGGAGTTAGGTCAAGATCTTCGCGCGGGAGTTCCTAAATCGAGACATTCCAGGAAAGTGCGTGTCCCGCCGCCTTGCCCCATCTGCAATGATCAAGAACGTTTCCGTGTTCCTATACACTGCAAATGTGTAACATATTGTATACACTCAAAGTGCATGCATGCAATCAGGCAGCGGTAGGCAAGGGTCTATAGGTGCGAGGGCAAATATGGATACCGGTGCATGAAGCAAGCCTGATGTTGCTAGCCAACACAAAAATATTGTGTGTAGTCTGTATTATTGCAGTCCCAATTGTTAGCCGGCAGCAGAGAAGGGCTCTATGATGTTTCGAAGCTTTTCGAGGTAAATAACGGAAGCCTTATTTTTTTACCAGTCAGACCCTATCACGAATAACTTAATACAAGCGGCTGCCATGCAGACCGAGGTAACCGCAGACAGGAGAGTGGTTGTGACCCGAGGCTAAAATAGCTAGCAGTAATTCCAGGAGTACTTCCAACTATATGGGCATCCGTTTCTATGACTTCGTGTTATTTTCCCCAATTTTTCACGGAATTGCCCGATAGGAACTCCGCGTTCATGAATGATTGACATAACTGGGCTCAACCTTTTCGGTCCGGGTAGGTTGTGTCCATACTGGCGTTATATATTTGAAAATAGACTAGCTTAAGGGTCGTGACGGCGATTTGATGCTGTTATGTTGGAATGTCCTACCCCACCCCACCAACCACACACACACATAATGGCCATACTGGCTTTCATCCGTTCGTCTTCCTTTGACTCCCCGATTGTCCGCCCATATTAGGGAGAAGTGACACGTAGTACAGCATTGAATTGGAGGTTATGTTTACACACCTAGCCGTAATCTGTAAAATCATGATTGGTCCCTGTTGTTTATCCTGCCGTTGTGAGTACAAATGTGAAGATAGGTTAGTTCAAGCGATAAGGACCACCTGATACTATTATGTATGTCTGCGATAAAAAAACCACCGCTTACGTCCCTGTCTAAATTCTAAACGGAAAATATCCATTAGCTCCAATAAACGGAGCTACGTATAATAAAACCCGAATAGACCGTGTCAGATATGTCCGATCTGACATGGGGTTCACAAAATGAACAAAACCGTTGCCACGTTCTGTGTCCCAGACCATCGTATAAATAGTAAGTCTGACTGCGAAATTAATGGTAATTCTGATTAAAATAAACTAAGCAATTCATATGGCGACACACTTTTGAAATCGATTTTATTTACTTAGTGTCCTTTCTGGTATATTGAAAATAACATTTTGGAGCAATTCCCATGGAGGGCAAAGGGCCAACATTCGGATATAAATGGTGCCACGCAAAACGAATTTAATATTTTCCCCCTATAGGCTAGCGGGCCAGATCTCCATAGCGTTTACAAGGTGACGCACCCCTAACAAGTTCATTACTTTTGCTAAATAATTTGTCTAACGTGTATCAAAATCAATTCTAACGTAACGCTTGTTCTCACTTCTAGTATGTGCACATTGCTTGAAAATGAATTAAATGTCATCTCTTTTTGTTTCCCTGAATATCAGTGACCAAGGATGTACACCACGTTCTTTGACTCCAGCAAATAATGGTGCCATTGATACTAAATCCCGCCCATTATGAAATAGGATGCCTTGACAATGGGACTTTTCGAGTCTCTGGGACTTGCAAAGCCAATGTGATTTCATGACGTTAAAAGGTGTTTTGAATTGTTTTTCACGTTTTCACCCCCCCTTCACCCCCCCCCCCCCCCCCCCCCCCCGATTTTAAGATTGAGCTACAGCCTCTTTCACGAAGAAAATAAAACCCCAAACGTTAGCTGCTTGTAGTTTAATAAATACTTTGATCGTATATTTCATCATTTAAGATGCAAAAGTAAACGAAAGATGAGCAAAAATCATGCAGACCATTTTGAGTTGGCAGCTCTGACCTAACGTCGTGGTGTCATAACCACCACCCCATAACGTAATCATATAGGACCCTCTTTTCTATTCAATCAAAGTTTTGTGTCGGCATCGGTCACCTGCAACTTCATCTTGTGAATGATTTTCGCTTTCTGCTATGAAATCAATAAATTGCATAGCATGGGCTTACGCTGCATTAGTTTTTTGGTTCTGCACAAGATGTTAGGTCATAGTTTGCCAACAATTTATTTCTCAATTAGCTTTGTTTCACGGTCGTTTTCCCTTTCGCATAAGGATTGAATATAGGGTCAAAGAAAATTGACACCATTAGAACCTCTAACTTTATTTATTCGTAACGAGGACAGTAAATTTGTGTTCCACGTCTCATAGCTTTGTTCACCTTTCGTTTCCCTTTCGAATAAGTGATGAAATAGGTCAAAATAAAATTGAACCACACAGTAGAACCTCTAACTTTATTTATTCGTGAAAGAGGATAGTTAATTTGTGTTCCACGTCATTAAAAAATACTTAATCTAATCGGGGTGTGATGGTATAACACCTTCAAAATCTTTTCAGTTGCATGGATAATAACAACAGCTCTCGCAGTTCAATATAAAAAGGAATCTGTGAAGTGTCTTTGGTCTTCCTACATACCGAGTGGATTTACTTACAATGTGCCCCATTATTTGCTGTAATCAATTAATCATGCTGTACAAATCACGTAGTTACTGATATTCAGGCATAAATTGAGATGACAATTTAATTCATTTTCTCGAGAATGGTGTCACATACATGAAGTGAGAACCCACGTAGAAACTGATTCCTATAATTTTAGAAAAAATCTTTCGGAATAATTATGTAATTCCCAGGGGTGCGGCGCCACCTTAGGTCCTTTCCAGAGTCATCTTTTTTTTTCGCTTTGGCAGCGTGGCCTACTACATACAAACCTACGCGCGGGTAATCCCGTTGTAGAAGTAATTAAGAGTCC
>JAMKCH010035560.1:0-15519 GCA_023653785.1 Ophioderma brevispina
CTGGGTTGAATTTCTCTACCGTTGTGGCTGTTTGATAGGTTCATCCTGAATATTGAGTGTGATATAATTAAAATTGATAAATACCCTCGTCTTCCGTAGGGGGGGGGGGGGTTGTTAACCACCACCTTACCCTACCTTCTATTTTTTTGCGCCCTACTTTAAACCACAAACAAACCCTTTTCCGGTGTCAATGCAGTTTGGTAAATGCCAATTGACAATTTTAACGCTCCTTTTCATGCAAAAAACAAAACAACAAACACAAAATCACTACCCACCGGGTTAGGCAAGGTAAAGGGTGATCCCAAATTGATGGGAATAGGGTAATGGCAACACCCCCTCCTTTCGGGAGGAAAATACGAACACTCCTAGTACGGACACAGGAATATCACAGATAAGATTTTGGAGAGCAATAGATAGGCAGGTCCCCTCTTTCCTTTTGATACCTGAGTACCAACATACAAACCATTATAACGTCCTAAAGTTCGCAATGTCAGCAAACTGTCAATTTCCATAGACACACAGTGCAGTGTAACGGGGATTTTTTTTTAGCACTATCCGATTTTCATGCGGGGTTGGCTCTACTGATTGATCCAGTGAATTGCAAAAATATCAATTTCTCCCTATTTAATAATAGTATTTTCCTAATTCCCTTCCCAAATATTTTTTTGGCAATTGCTGTTCAATAGGAAAATTCAGGGGGTGGTACGCCTTCGTGTGTTGTTTACAAAAATGGCTTCAGGTAGACAGGTTAAAGCCAATAGGATAAGAGGTATTGACAATGCTATGTTGGTACATGCAAATTTGCATCATCAATTTCAGAATGTTTAAGGCGGGGCTGAACCTTCCCAGTATGCCCCGCGCGACTTTCCAACAAAGAGCAATGCAGGTCAGCCCCCCCACCCCCCCCACCCCCCAACTCTTCCGTTTTTAATGTGTTTTACATAAATGTAACATCCAAATTGTTTTCAACTCCGTGGAAGGGATTTCATAAGGGTCCTTTTCATTATGTTCACTTTTTTTTAATGCCATAGTCCCTTTAAAGAAAATGAGGACAATTGCCAGAAGAAGCGCCCCCATTTTTTTCGAACTCGGTTTTTTTTTTGAATGTTTTACTAATGGATTAGATCACACCTGTGATAGGCCGAATATGCCGTCTCATCGTAATAAGATGATGAATGATGTTCGTATTTTTGACGTGCACGACAGAAAATCAAATCAGGGTTTTCTATGGGCGATTATGATAGCATGCAAGTTCAAAACAGGGTCTGGGGGGTTTTCCTTTGGTACTTGGGTTGTTCAATAACTGTTCTCGGTAAGGGTGGTCTACAACCGATACAATGCAATTTGAAGAGAAATTCAATCCTTTCTCCTGTCACTTTATATCACAATCTGCCTCATCGGTATGTCGCAATGTTCTCGTTCCACCCAATAATGTTTTCATATCCATTACAGGTTACGTTTGCTGTGTCTGCCAGCTTAACCAAAGAAGATGAGAAAGAAGTTGGCTAAGTTTGTAATCCGATTACCCGAATAATAAACTCTCATTCACGGTTCATTTGTTAGGGAACCAGGGGCCGCTCATTGGACCTTTGAAGTAACTCCGGTTTCATCCGACTCATTCTTGGCCAGTCGGGACGATTTCACAACAGGAAGTACTCAAAACTGCCAGGATAGTCTGATTTTTTTATTCGACAGTAAAAGCATATTGTCGATGGTACGAATTGAATTGGATTAGAAATGTTTGAGATCAAAAACTAAAAAGGTCGTAGCTGCTCAACTTTGTTTCAACTGAATAGATACTTTTGACCCTTGTTACAATAACGTTTGTATCGAATAAATGTAAAGGCTCATACGAGAACAACTGATAATTATCGTCTGAGAAACGCTAAATCGATACCCTTTGTTTGGAGTCAATTAAAGGCTGATTCAGAGATTTCAAATATAAAATATAAAATTCTTGTGTATATAAAAGTAGTCAATGTAGAACTAAGATAGTCACTAAAATGCTCAATTCTCAAGTCTGAGATGAATCGGATTTTTCGTTTCGTTTCATGCATGTAAACATTTATGTATAGTATTGCGTGCCATAGGAACACTGTGTATAACAAATTTCCGGCTCCGGAATTTTATAACAATTTTACAACAAAGTCTGTGATTTTCTATATGAAGACTTTGATTTGAGCTTAGCTATTTCCCACAGTTTTTTATTATATGGGGGCCAGCATTATGTTAATTGCAAAATTCTTATGTCAATGAGGATTAGCCCCCGTACATAATATTGTCAGTTCGTTATGAGTGACCAAAACTCTTAGTATTTACTTAGACAAACGATTGGATCAAGATGTCAATGCATTATTTCCTGGAACAAGACGAATAACTGTAAACGTATGCAAGATTTCTAATATTCCTTAGGACTTAAAATAACTTTGGTGAGGGATAATTATTATTCCTATCATTTTCTTTTCTTATTTGAATGGTTTCAGATTTTGTTCAGAGTTTAATTGTGTGGATTAGTCTCAAAATGCTTGCTTAAGAAAGTAGGGGATAACACGGTCAAACCCCATTGAATGCAATGGACGTTGGACCTTCTGTGCCCTACATCGTACCTAAGCATTTACAGTCAAAAACTATTCACTATTTTAATCTCTATGAATCCATTCAATAATTTTCACCTTTTTTATCCAAATCGGAGCAACTTTAAAATTTTACCCCTGTACAACTGAAATTGACCCTTTTTATATGATTTTTGCTGTTTTTTAGACTATAACTCTTAAACTTTTATGTTGAGATATACAACTATACTTTCCTGAATCATTGTGTGGGTTATACAACTAACATGGTATAACTTTTCTTTTCCACATGATTCATCAATTTATAATTGACACCTGTACAACTACTTGTCTTGGCCCCCTCTCCTTAAGGCAATACCACTTGCTGCCTTAAGAATCACGTTCATGGGTCCCTGTCGTCTGTCAACTATTAATAATCACTCAAACGCTTTTTGTACGTGAGATGTGTTACAAATGTCTGTTCAGCTCCCGGTTTTACACCTTAATGAAATGAATACTTCAATGATTACACTGTCCAAAAGTCTACTCTGTAACTGTGGATAGCTTGTGAAGGAACTCTTTGTAGCGTATTGTCTGGGCTATATAATTTCGCCTGCCGGTGTCAAACATCGTGCAGAAATTGTGTCAGCATCACACCGAATGAATAACTTCTTATCTGAGCTGGCACAGTTGTAGACTCCATAACACTTATCAACATATGGGATGGAATTCAAAGGACAATCTAAAATAGTATAAAGGCATGTAAAAGATGAACAGACAACATAATAACTTTTAATTGTACATATTATATTTCTAAGTGGAGAAGTGCAAAAGACAAAGAGGGACAAGACAAATAGGGAAGAGAGATGAAACAGGTAGCGGAGAGAGTACATAAAAAGTGCAAAGGATTTTGGTGGTATGAACTCAACTTCCGGTTCTCACCGTTTCCAAAAATACTGGGTTTTAAATAACTCATTTCATTTCAATAAGTGTGCGTGGAAATAAAATCACGGCGATTAATTCATATCATGCCTATATGCATATTGTATACTCTTTTAAACGTGAAATATATTTCATCGTGGAATTTAGTTTTAAATTTAATACACTCACGGATTTTTTACTTAAAGTCTGACTCAGAGAATGCTAATATTATATTTGTGTAATAATGAACAAGAGTCCCAACTAGAACTCAGATAGTAACCTAAAATGCACATTCCGAAATTTGAGATGTATCGGATTTTTCGTTTTTATGCAGTAAACATTTATGTGTAGTCTTACGTCAATAGGATACTGTATATAACAAAATTCCGGATCCGAATTTTATAACAAGTTGTGATTTTCCATATGAAGGCCTTCGATTTAAGCTTAGTCAATTTCCCCGTGATTAATATAGACAGAGCATTATGACCATGCAAAAAACACGATTTTTTTGAAAATTGAGGGTCGCCCTCCATCAGGAATCTCTGAGTCGGCCCTTTCACCCGCCGATGGTACTTCGTAACCTTATGGACACCCGTAGCCTTGTTGATCTGTTAAAGGGGGCAATCCAATATATGCATGATTAAGGTCCGACTTATAACCCACGAGCCGGAAATGGAGGTCTAAAATTCCTTTCCCCAAACCAACGGACAACTCCGGGAACGGGCTAGGAATTAAAAACAAAAAAAACTGCAAGCGCGGGTACATCGGCCTGCTAAAAAGGCAATTCCTCCAAATACTATACTCAGCGTGACCACGTTGGATTACGTTCCCGTATTGGAGATGACTGCAATCTCTCCTTCTGTATCTTCTTCATATAAGTCAATAATTGCTTTTTACGTCAACCAACTAGGTGAAAGAGTAACTGCTGTTTATAGTTCCGGAAAAAGTTAAAACCTGAATTGTGTTATAGTTAGACTAACAGTGTGGACGGGAGGTTTAAGGCCCTAACCTTGATACAAACAAAGTTCAATTTCAATTCCCTGGTCGAATTATTAGCAATGTAAAAGAGCAAATTTTCAAACAGGTGTGTCAACCACTTCTTCTGCCAGATTGTAATTGTGGTGCATTGAAATAACATGGTAGAGATAGCAGAGTCAGCGATCCAGAAGCTAATACTGTTTATGTGATGCTGGACATTACGTCAGAAAAAAGGTAAAACAAAAAATAAAAATAAAAAATACAGCAATTAACCTTGCGTCAATCCCCCTGGGCAAGATGGCAGTCTGGAACAGACCTCAGTTGAACTTGGACCTTGGTCCATGACATCTGACATCCATCCACCATGAATGAACAGCTATTGCCACCTGACCCCTCACGTCTGGTTTAAAAATCGACTTCAACTTTTTCGAAGGAGACCGGCGAAAACGAAAACCTACCAAAACCTAACCCACAGACGGACCTCGCCCCTCGCAATATCCCCCTCTGCTTTTCAGCCAAGGGGTTAAAAAGAAGAGAAAATCTACTGTCACTGCAATGCCAAGTGATCGAGATACATTAATAAAATTAGACTCATCACCGGTGTCCACATCATAACCAAATGCATCGATCTTCGGCACTGACATAAAATCCTGTGGGGGCTACCGCTATCTTTGCACGCCACGATATCCCAAGTGCCGTCAATTCCCTTTATCACGACAAGTCTTTGAAGGCATGTAGATACCCCATTCATTTGTTCCAAGATGGTCCATAGCGAGAAACAACATTTAGAGGGTTACGTGCATTAAACTCCCTCTTCCAATTGATGTCGGTATACCAACCATGCACTAGGACGCACTGAAAATACATGTAGATTAACACAACAACTAGTACAAATTACGCGCTTTCTCTTGTGCTTATTACTTATAATATTCATTGAAAAAATAATTACAACGAAAAGTACTGCGCGATGGCACAGTGCCCCTGTATGACAGAGTACATCTGAAGTATTTGAAATGGAATCTAGGTTTCAAAACGCTCTCTTGGGACAAGAAAAATAGAAAACGAGACAGAAAGCGAAGGAGTTTAGAGGACCAAAAGAGAAGCGAGCCAGCAAAGAGGAAGAGAACCCATTTAATGGAGCTGAATGTTCGTAATTGTGGTTTAAATCTCACGAACTCTTCCAAAAATGACAATCGACAACGTCACATTCGAGATATCCAGCGATTTGTTGAAATTTAGAGGAATTATGGAACTGCATATCTAAAATGGAACATTTTGGAAAATTAATTTATGGGACATTGTGGACCTTTAAACATTCTTCATTTTGAGCATGCTTACCATTCAAGTATCCTTTGTTTTCCTTGTCAAATTTATTACAAAGTGATTGGTATGTTGTGAAAACTAAAAAACGTCCTCTGTTTCTATGTCAAAGGACACGAATGCGGAATTCACATGTTTGGCGTATAAAAAACAGACGCCTAAGACGCGTGGTTTTTGGTATGAACACATGTTCAACACATCCTTTGCCTGCAGGAGGGCGCTTTAGAAAATGAATGATTTTCTTAGGGCACCAGAAGCACCAGATTTTGCCGGAAGTGGGGTTCATCCATTTGGTTATCGAAAAGCGCCTATTAGAAGCTAACAAAGGTTTGTTTATGAGTGAAATGAAATGTGCCCATTTTTGGTCGACCAATTTAATTTTACAAAGTACTGTATGGGAGCTACAAAATCACGTTTAGCTCTTCGCATCAAAACGGATGAAATATCGGCGAGAAACTTTACAGATGGGTTTGGTTGTGAAGGCCCAATCTATCCAAGAGAAAAACTTCATATCCTTAAAGCGACACTGGCACATTGAAAATCGTGCGCCCTCAAGATTTTTCCAATCGATATTTTTGCATGGTTGGAAGGGCTTTTATAGTACAAAAGCACTCACCCGGAAATGATTTAAGAACAAATTCAGCGCCTGGATGGGTAAACAGAACGATTTTATAATGTAACCGTCGCCATTTGGCTGACGTTAAAAATCAGCAGACGACGAAAACAGCGCGAAACGGAAATGGCCGTTCTAAAACAAGATAACACGCCGCCGAAGTGCAGTTTCCACGATATGCACATGTTTGATCGGTCTATAACCTTTGTGGTGTTAATACTTACAGGTGAGTACGAGTCAAAAAAATATTCATGTAATATACACATTTGTTGATAAAGTTAGGAAAAACTTGAAAAGTTGGCTACAATTACCTGATGTCTTTATCCTCATATCAATTGTCCCTATCTGTTTGGGTATGGGATTTGTATGTGTAAAATATACTCTGTTCTTCCAATGGCCTAGGACTATCATTTGAGAGCAAAGTGAAAGAAATTTATATTTTGTGGAAATGTGCCAGTTTTGCCGCTTAAATCGGGCCATTCACCTTTAATACCTAATGTAAAAGTATATTTACATCAAGATATAAATATATCGTTAAATTTGATGGAAAACTGTAAAAGCTGTATTTACGAGGTTTTGTTGGCAGAATTCTGTCAGAATGTTCTTGTAAAATTCATGGTATATTTCTGTTAACAACTTAGTACTTATCTATATTTGAAAATTTCATAATAATGTACGATGTTGATACTCGAAAAAATCGAATAAAAGCTTCAGTTGTAGAGTGTTTGATGACGCCTGTGTAAATTGGAATTTAAAAATTTACAGATTTTTCTGTATTTCCAAATTGCGCATCTGCCCACATGTGGAAGTCCCACTATGGAATCAGAAGAGTTATGTCAACCAGTGCGGAGGGGGGGGGGGGGGGAGAAGGGGGCATTTTTCCCCCCTGAACATTTTTCGCCCCCCCCCAGTTTGCCCCCCCCCCCCCGACGACGAAGAAGAAGGATTTTTGTTGGCAAAAAAAAAATCAGCGATGTGGGACCAAAAATTACAAATTTTGTAAAAATCAGCGATTGTGGGCCAAAAAATGGTTTTTTGTTAAAATCTCCAAAATTTGATACTTCCCCCCCCCAGAATTCATTTTGCCCCCCAAAAAAAATTCCACTTTGCCATCGTTTGCCCCCCTGGGTTTTGGGAATGCTTGGGAAATGTATAAATTTCATAAACTTTAAGTGGATAGAAGTTGTGATTATCTGTTTATTGCTTGAAGGTTGTCTATTTGATTATTTTTGCAGAGTAAAAGGAAAAAATCAAGAAGGGAAAACTTTTATTCTTACTATCAAGCATTCTATTTGTATTATATTACGAGGCGTTCAGGACGAATATCCACTTAATTCTATTGATTGACACATACAACACGTGTTTTACGGTTATTTTCAGTACAATAAAATAAAAAAAAACTCTTAAGAGGGGGGTCTACGCTTTTTTTTACCCCGACCTTCGACTGCATTTTTCTTGACTTGACACGATATATTAACTTATGCATTGTCGGTATTCATGTGAAAGTTGAACAAATGGGAAATTTATTTTGATCTGTGCCATGGTAGCTGAACAGGGCCTCTGATTGTCTAAACTCGGGAACATTAACGTAACTGCTTACCGGTAATTGCCATTTACACCATTACTTGGGGGAAAAAGGGATGTGTCACAGTGCGCAGAATCATGAAGCCCCGGATTTTTGATATGGCAACCAGGAGCTGACCAAGTAAATTTTGTGCTATAATTCAAAATTGAAGCCAAAGTAAAAAAATTTCCGGCTTCATGGTTTTATAGATCTAGGATGCTTGATTCTGTGCCAAATTCATGTTGATACGACGTTTTGTTTTTGAGTGACGTTCGTTCCGTTTCATAAAATCCCTATTTTCACCATTTGAGATTATTGAGCGAAACGTAATCGAAAAATAATACCACTTTTCTATTTCTGGCATTACAAATCTATTAGAAACTAAAAAATTATATTTTTAGTGGGTACCGGCCGGTCCCAAAAATGTTAACACTTGAAGACGACATTTTGATAAAAAGAAAAAGTACGTGGGTCTTTGTTGGGGTATCCCTAAGCAAATAAAATAGCTTTAATATGCCATTTTTAATTCCAATCCGATACGTTAAACAAAAAGTATGCTTCATCAATATGAGAGGGCAATCACTTGGGCCGATTTCTGCCTTGAACACTTGAAAGCATGATTGGCAACATGAATATACTTGGCTCATAGGCAAATGCTCTTTCCATCTTAAAAAGAAAAACAAATAGATTTTGCAGTGGTTTTTATTTCGAAAGGCAAAAAGACTAAAAAACCAGACCCAACTGACCAGCAAGGGAACTAAGGTGATCCAAAAGGATACAACTGCACTTCAAAACAATGGCAAAAATTAAAAAACACTTTAATGGAGAATGCAACACCCTAGGGGGAAAACACAGACACTCAACATACAACTATACACATTAAAAACCGACCCCGTTCGGAAAGATCAAACTTCCTTCATCAGGGTAAAAAGACCAAAAAAAAGACCTCGAGTGATTCCTGCCAGCGTGTTTTACCAAACGTTCTTCGTTGGATCTACCACAACTGCACTTCTAAAGAGACATTTGCTTGAGTTCTTGCTTTTCTGGTGTGGATTCTGTTGGACTGCAATGGTTGTCTTTATTTCCCCAATATCTGCACTGCTTTTATTAGTACAAGTAGGCTTATTATCAAAAGTTTCTCATTCTTTTTTGTTTACTTTCGGTTTTTGTTGTTTATTCTACCTAGGAATCATAGATGTTCTGGGAATCCCTAAAGCAGTGTTGGGGTTGGTTCATTTGATTTGGTTTAAATTCGGGTAAAATTTGGCGGATTGATAGGGTTAACTCTGCTAATAAAGTTGAACTGACTGATTAATATTGAAAAATACGAAGTATAGCTGATCATAAAGACAATAATCACATTTTATGACAATACGAAAGTTTCAAAGGGATTACCAATATCTTCAATAGGTTCGTACCAATACATAACACAATCAATAAAACCCAATATTGATTATGTTACAATAATCTTGTTTCACACAATCTTACAAAGGTAACACGGCCAAATGGACAATCCGAAATTTGTACTCTCCTTTTGCCGAAGAGATCTTTTGTTTACATCTACATTGAAATGACCATCAAATGAAAAAATATAAAGTTATTTTAGTAGCTTAAGAGCCTACCAACCAAAGACCCATGCGTACTGAAGTTATTTACAAAATTGCCTGTGTGCCGAGTGTTAACATTTTTTTGGAAGCCTGTATTGTCCGAAGAAATCGTGCCAGTGAATTGTTATCAGTTAAATCTTTCAACCATTCACAGGATGGTGTACAGGTATAATGTGTAATCTTCAGTAACAGAAAGTACGTTTCAATTATTCACATCATCAACCAAAATGTGGCAGAGGAACTTGTTTGCAACAGACGAGATAACCATTCATAATCATTGAGACTGGTTCTTGGTCAGTTTTACATGACCCATGTCCACAAGCTGTGGTGCATTCATCTTGTGCATTTGCATGTGCTTTGATTTCATTGTGATGCATCTGAAGAACAATTCCATCGGATCATTCCATTGGCAACTTTGAGTGCAGGAATTGTGTTCTCAGGAAGGGAAACAATTTCCTCCCTGTACTATCCAGCCCTAGGCAGGGTTTTGATATTTGACCACTAAGTACTTGACACCTCCACTGCATGAGCTGTGCTGGAAAATAAGTCTCGATTTCTCCTAGAGTGCAGTTTTGCAGCGGAGGTTTTGGTTGAAATCTTCAGGTTTTATAACACCAAAGAGAGTTGAAGCAAACTACACTCTTCAACAGAGGTCTACAGGAGGCTCTTGAACTACTTTACACAAACTGATGCCTAAAACTCAGAATATAGACCCTCATCTCCATCTTCCTCACAGTTGAGACCCCAAGATCTAACAGGGTCAGTCCATCATTTATTCCTCCAACTGCCCACATCTGGATGCCCTTCCTGAGCACATTCCTGTTACTAAATTAGCGGGACCCAGCTTGAAAAAAAGGAGGATTAATCGCTATCTCGGCACCAATCCATCAGCGGTTTTTCAACTAGTTTATGATGTTAATGCCCTGGTATGTCTTTACCATAAAAAAGACTCCGATTGCTGGCCATTGAACAGGGACACCATGCATGCAGGCCTTCACTTCTATCAATTAGGACTATTGGGTAGACAAAAATCCTTGGAAACAAGCTCATAAACAAAGGGTCAACATGGAATTACTTTGAACGAAATAGACATTCTTGCCAACCCACAATATTCCTGAAGTAGTATTGCATCTGAAAAATGCATGGACAACATCAGATTAGAGTAAAGGCTATCATGAATAGCACTTCAGAAGGCTTTATACAATACACATGTGTTTATCTTTGTCTGTCAGACTGAAAGTAACGGCCATTACAGCCCTTCTTCATAATGGGGAAGAAGTATCAATAGACCTGGGTATTTCCAATAGATTTTTACTTCTAAATTTTGGCATTGGCCGACTCGCATTTTTTGCATATCAACATCCTGCATCTCCTTCTGCATAGTGACAGTCTCCTTTTGTTCATTCGGTCCCAAATTAGTTTAAGAGCCTGTGATTCCAGATATTGAGAGAAAGTTGTTTCCTGGCAAATTTTGTTGAATTTGATGTTACTAGCCTAGTTTTTGTGATCCTAGTATTGCGATGTGCATGTGTTTGTCTTTGTGTTTAGGTCACCAGTGTATTGCCATTGAAAGACAACGGATGCCTTTGCATAGTGGTCAACTGTAAATATGAATATCATCTATAACCTTCACACATGAAACAGAGCCAAGATGACTTGCAAAGCTTGCAGCCAAATTTGAACAGCATGTGCCCTTCACAGGGCGAAGGCCTTGAGAAACATTTTTCAAAGGGCTAAATGCTTTGGTGACGATTTGTCATAGTAAAAGATAGGCAAGTAAGCAAAGGTAAGTCAAACAAAGGAAAGCTTAAATTTTAAAAAGAGGAAAGCTAAAGTCAGACCCTTGTATCTGCTCGGGCTGTCAAGGTATCTGATGACAGCTCTGTTATTAAAGATCCTGAGTAAGTATCACATTGGAGAACTGTCATTAGAAAGGTGCTTTGCCATGAGCTGTCACCCTATACCGCCATTCATTTTTTGAGGCCAAGCATGTTTATGTAAGCAGTCAACGCACCATTCTGATGCCATTACGAACATGTGTCCTCCTCAGGGTGCTGACCCCTGCGACAGTTGACCAAAACCGATCACCATGTTGTTGATGGAGGTTCTTTTTTACATCGCTTGAAATGTACAGATAGAAGCACCTATAGTTGCCATGCTGATGATTATGCATCTTCACAGTTGACCAGTATGGGCAATCAAAAAACATTGTTGTCTTGATTGGATCCACTGTGTGACCAAACACAAAAGACAGCTCAGTGAACCGTCGCAAAACTAGGATCGAAAATAAGGTAGAACATATCAAAGCAACAATTTTGCTGGAAAAAAAGAGATTGTGTATATAGCAACAATAGCAGTCACCATGGCATAATAGGTGCAAACAAAAAAAAAAAACCCAAATTGGAGAATAGGAAAACACCAGATCTGGTGATATACTTCTCCAATATGGACTGTAATGACTTATCAAGTTCTTAATCGCTTATTAGTATGACATTGCTCCTAGCTGTTCTTCTAAATTTGTATAGGTTGCGATACTAATTCAAGAATATTTCGATTGGCAAAGAAATCCAGGAAGAAAATTCAGGATCGATAAAAATCGATTAAAAAGATGCAGGATGCAAAACTCAATGGTGTCCCTGTTCAATGATCAGCAATCAGTCTTTGGAAATCATTATGCTAAACAGTACCTTTACAAAAACAGTTTACACCACGCTTGTGGACATTCACGCGACAAACAGGGGACAAGACTAGTCTCGTGATGTGAGAACTGAAGATCAAATATAATAGGTAATAAGTGTTTCGATCTCATCTACTGCAAACCAAGTGTTTCGGCCACATTTTGGTGATGACGTGAAATTGTACTTTGTGTTACGTCAAAGATTTCACATTACACTGAATAAACAACATAATGTCAAGTGATAGATTTATAGCTGATAAAAAAAATCCAATATGGCTCACGAAATTTGGACAAATCGCAAAAATTTAGTGTTTAATTTTCTAAATGGCGGACAGCGGGCAATTTGAAGGAAAGAAGGTGCCTCAACACTTTACAAAACTAACATCTCTTAATGTATTTCGTCTGCTCAATTAATTAAAAATAAACCACCATCGATGTTCATTTTGCCCATGTGGTACCAGAAAGATTAAAAGAATGTCTTTAAAAATGGTGATTGAGACCATAGGGATTTAGAGGTATAAGATATCTCAAACTCTAAAAAGCCCATTTTAATAGATTTGTTATGCTTATAGAATAGTAGGAACATAATCTTGTTTGTCCTTTTGGCCCCAATAGATAAAAGAGATACAAGAATTTGTTCTTTCCAACATGGCGGATGACGGCCATAGTGATTTAGAGGTCAAGATGATATTCTCAACTTCATGAAACCCCAATTCATGGATCCGTCTTATGCTAGAATTAGTAAGAAATGACATTCTGTGTCTGTGTGTGGCCCATCGATACCAAGATACACAAATTTGTACTTTCCAACATGGCGGATGGCGGCCATAGGGATTAGAGGTCATGATGATATCTCAACTTCATTATAACCATTTTAATGGATTTTTTAGCTAGAATTAGTAGGAAATACATTTGTTGTCCTTCTCTAGTCATTTGTGCCAGAGATATGAGATTTATGTTTTCCCCCCACAATGCGGATGGCGGCCACATTGTGTTGTTTATGTTAGTTTTGGAAAACTTTTCTGGGAACTTCGATTATTTGCACCTTTTGATATATTGTTAGTTACGCTGACCTGGAGACTTCCAGAAAATGCTAAAAAAAACTTATGTTGCCATTTTTTTGGCGGGATCATGTGCTATCTTTACTACTACATAGGTAGACGCGGGTTATAATTTGGCTGTAAAATTAATAATATAAATAACTCTTAAACCCATGTAAAGCCTATGTTGTATTAAACTGGGAATCAAAACCTGGTGACAACGCTGATATGCACCCCAAACCCATAATACCTAAGAACCACGATACTATACCCTTACAGGGAATATATAAGAACATTGATATGCATTACTTTCCTTTCAAATTAATATGGCCTTGTGTCGTGAATTGGGGGCTGCTCAAGGGTTGGAGCTTTTTTCACTATTTTGTTTGTTAGTTAGAAGAGAATCGAAACATGTTTGTAAGTGATTAGAGTATTAATGAGATTACTCTTCCCAAAACAGAGACGCACTCATTTTAACGCAGACGCTCGCGTTAGCTTTAAGGTGATACTAAATTCTATTGATCAGCCTTACAGTAATAAAATTATGCCTATTAAGTAACCGCAGCTGGGGGTGTGACCATGGGACACGGGAGCTGGGACACCCCCCCCCCGACCATGTTAAAGTCGATGGAGAATACCCTGAGCTTCGGCTCTTCTGTTTTCATCTCCTCTTTCTAACAATCATTACTTTTTTTTGAATTATTTATCAAAGCAAGCTAATAATGATTATACATTTGAGCCATAAAAATTGTTGTTGGACCCTAATTAAAGAAATTATCAACAAATCATGATTAATTAAAAAGACGGGAGTGAGTAGAAAATGGGAAAACGATAACTTCAATTTGAGAAAACAATGTTTATTCAACCCATTATGCTTCTTTATGCTATTCATAAGTTTAACCACTTAAAAACGAATGGAATTACCCTTCAGTCAATGTCCTAATACATGACCTAACATTTGTAATGTAAGCTCATTTAGCCCTCCTTATTAATTAGACAAGCTGGGATGCAGAAGAATGGGGACACAGTACATTGCAAATTTTAATAGTGAAAATTTTCTGTTTTTCTTCAGTTTTAAAAACAAGAACACTTTTGAATCTGTCCTGTTTTTTAATTATATCTTCTACATTTACGATTTAATATTTCCATTAAGATTCCCAAAACGAATGTTCTTGATTAAATATAATTAAATATTCTTAATTAATCAGGGAAGACCAGAATGGAGGAAATGAGGACAAGTTGCTTCATCACAAAATCGTGTGATACATGTAAGCCCTACCGTACTGCAAATTAGGTTAATTTGAGGCGTATATGATTATCATAAAAATCAAATTCATCATGAATGTTTACTTTTCAGTAAGAGTGTGTTAGATTAACTTGGTGTTATTCCTCTTTACTCTATGTGACTTGTTGATTCTTAATATTGACCTTCCCTTTGAGTACGCGACACTCTACTTTTATGAATGATTATGGGATTTACTTTGCAAATACTTGATTGTGCTTCAACAGAAGCTACTTGCAAGAAGTCTTTAAGCATTCTTAAGACTTTAAGCAATATGCATAGTTCTGAATCCATTTGTTACCCATTGCTCCCAAAAATCATAAAAATAGTTCAACTAGGGGATCCATGTCAACTAGTCTAGATAATGGGCAAATACGTCTAATTTAAAACATATGCTTGTTTTTTTTTTTTTTTTTGATAAGTGCTTTATGTTTGATGCTAGGGTACTTTGAAGAGATCCCACGTTTTGTCAACTTTTTCTCCTGAGTCTTTTGACGCAATAACTGCCTCTACTGCAATTTGATAGCATATTTGGAAAATTGGACATTTTCCTTTCAGAAAATGTATACTTTTCACATATGCTAGCATATATAGTTTGGAAGTTACAAGGTTTAAGCTCAAAATGGTGCGTGATACTTGATATTTGCAGATAAAACGTCCAAACAGGCCCCCACTTCAGACACATGCCATATACTGTAAATTAAAATAGACAAATATCATACCAAAACGAATTAACAGAGGTTTTTTAACTATCTATAAAAAAATGAGTGAAAATAGGTTTACGACATTGTGCTTGTTTATGTCCCTTTCTGGGGTCATTTTTGGTATTACTTTGAATTCCAACTTAGCTGATTTGAATTTTTTTTCTGTCCAACAAACTCCCATCACTACAGCTTTTTTTATAATTCCATTCAAATTCACTTTTGCAAATCTCGCAATATCCCATTGATCGATATGTCACTTTACAT
>JAMKCH010035561.1:0-15047 GCA_023653785.1 Ophioderma brevispina
CTTTCTCTCCACATACACCCTCTAATTCGTCCAAGTCTGGTTGTCCAATCTGACGCAACTAGTGTATATCTATCCAGGTCTTCTCTTGAACAATAACAGCACTTCACACACATTCATGAGGGTTCTTGTCCCTTGTCTTCGAAGGAACTCTTACACTCAAACTCTGCGTAGTGGCACGGTAGAAGACATCTTTCTTCAACTCAAAATAAGACGAGCATGCGCGGATGTTCATATAAGTAATTAAACCGGTGTCACCGAGTAAAAACACAGAGGGGAATAATCACAAATGTATGAAGTAGGATAAGGCCAGAGACAAGACGACGAGACAAGACAGACCAGGGCACCCCCCCCCCCCCAAATCTTGAGAAGAATTAGAGATTCATCGGCACGAGCTGGAAATACACTGAGAAAAAACAGATTACATGGTTGCAACCGCGAGGCTATAACAAGGGCGAAGAAAAAATATCAATGCAAGGGAAGCAACACGACACAGGGGAACACACATTTCCTTTCCCCAACATGCCCAGGGCGGTTCAAATTGTTGGGCATTACAAAGGGGGAGCTAAACCTGGCCAAGGAATAAGCCCACTTAATAACCCCGCACACGAGCGACCGAAAAACGTCCTGAGCCTCGCGGGGCAACCATGTGAAGGGATAATACATATACTTATATCAACATCTTCCGAATTCTAATCTTCCGAATTCTGAACTTTCGAATTCTGATCCTCCGAATTCCAATCTTAAAATCTTCACAAAAACATCATCAGCACGTCATCCGATGAACAGTAGTTGTACAAAAAATCCTCCAGATGCGATATATCATATATGTCTCCAATAAATAGGCGATCATGGGGAAAAAATTCCTGTATAATATCCCAATAAAAATTCAACATGGTTGCCCCAACTGAGACAACAAAAAAGAGCAAGGATCAGGATGCCAGTGCGAAGTGATGGCGTACTGAGCTAGCGTGGGACCGCTACAAGGCATGGGCGCACCGAATTTTTACTGTGGCATAAGGGGTGTCTGAAGGCTTTTTTTGAGCACCACAAACTGCACTAGTTTGGATCATTTCGTAATGTTATAAATTGATAAAAGAAATGACCAATAACCCTAATATTTTTCCTCCATTGATAAACAACAACTTTTTTTAGGCCTTGGGGTGGCCTTCAAAACTAACCGTGGTTTACTAGCATTCATAGCAGTTTCACTGTTCAGCACAAAGCATTTGACAAGAACCAGGTGGAACCTATGCACAATCAGTTGATGAACATCTACATACATCTACATCTGTCTTGGCAGGATCCACTGGTTGGACGTAGACCAAGTGACATACTTTGTCCATGAGCGAGCAAGGGTTAAGGTGCATATTTACAAGGTACAAATAAAATAACCACTGCAATTAGATGCACCAGCCCAGCATCCTGAAGGTCCCTCCAACTGAAGGGAAACAAGGATGCTGACAGGGAGGGCATTCCACCACGTTACTGAGGCAGGGAATAAAGGAGTTGCCATAGAGCCTTGATTCTTCTTGACGGACCAATCTCGTATTTGTTAGGATGGTATGCTCTGGTGTGTTTGGTATAGCCAGGGTTAGGGCTAGAGGTCTGGATTCATGCAATGAGGTGTTCTGCTTTGTAGAGGAGAACTAGGCTAGAACCTTGGTTGTCTACTTCTATAAGGTTTGCAATTCAAGTATTTTGCATTCTTCTGTATTCAGCTATGGGAAGTTTGAAGGCGGCCCTTAGTGGTTTACTTACCAGCCATTTTGACGGACAACTTTGACGGACTCTGTGTGACGGACAAGATCATCTGTCCATGATGTGTCTCTGATGCGCTGGAATGTCTCGTCATTGTGATGAGAATTCAAACCACTTACTCCGGGAAGACAAAATGAAAAACTGACATAGTGGTAAAATAAATTCTACTTGGGCAATATACCAAAAATAATGTGATGTAATTTTTTTCCAGATGCTATGATGAACAGGACATTACAAAAAATAATTCAGAGACGAATAAGTTTCCCCTGAATGTGGACCCAATGTAGCATGCCAGGAAGAAAACAGCTGTTCTTCAACTTAGAAGAGTGCTTTGTCATGTGTCTATGGTGGGGACAACTTGGGTTACAAACCCCAATTTTTGTGATTTACCCTCTTTTTCACTTATTACTATATAGATTCAAAACTATACATTCTGACAGCCATGAAAAATATATTTTTGGTAAGCTAGGTTTAAGAATCCATTTGTTCTAGTTCATGACCGTATTCAGGGTGGTCACTAAAATAGATAGGGTGATACTATGAAAACACAATTTTATTCATCACATTATACTTCATTGTATTTTCTTCTCTGGTGGTAAAGAAATCCTAAAACCAAGTACATATTATTACAGGGTAACACGCATAAGCTTCGAATAAAATCTACAGTTATAATATGTTTTGATGAGCTCCAATGGTAATACAGGGTGCACAAAAATAAGTATAAAAACTTTTAATATTCATGCCATTGAATCCATATTGAATATTTTATGAACATGTGAAACATTAGCTCCTCTTATTTCTTGTACAACTTAAGTGTAGTCTGGTATGCCTAAAAAGGTAACAGATCATTTAAAAAAACAGTATAGGTGTATGTGTGTAAAATAGAGAACTCCATGCAAGGTTGCTATCATGCAGAGCACTTTAAGTTTCACATGTGTGTGAGTTGGATTTCTTTAATAGCCAAACATTATACATAGTCAACTTCAAATGTTACAGCTTTTCTCCTTTTAAATAAAGTTTTGAATACATACAGGGTGTCCTAAATTGAGATTGAATACAGTCATGTCAACATGTGACATACAATTAACATCATGACAGGATAGCGGGGATACTCTGCGAGATAAGTACTTCAGCGGTATAACCATAAAGAGGTTTTTAATGACATTTTTCGCTCTGTGACCTGCTCATTACTAATACTACATTCATATCTCATGATCACACCATAAAACTGGGGCAATGTAACAAGCCTCGTGGTATAGCAACCCAATAGTGGTTTAGGTTTTATGCTTTTCAATTAATTACCCCAAATAACCCATTTATTAATTATCTATTATTATGTAGACCTTTGTTTAAATTACGGCTACAGTTAAGTTACTTTGTATTAATTTATTGGACACTAATATCCTTCTGATTTTGTTAATTTTCGGTAAAGACAGAACGTGAGCGTCTGAACCTTTATTAAAAGTACATTCTGTATTGAATTAACACATATTACAATATGTGTCAGAACAATAAATCCCTTTTCCCATTGAGTTTGTACATACTCCTCTCCCTCCACTGGCCACTCCACCAGATTTACCTTTGTTGATATTTGTGAACTTTTGCTAATTAAACAAATGTTAATGTTCAATTATAATACAAATTTAGAAAGTAGAATAATAAAGCTTTGAAATAAGCCCTAACTTAAAACAATTGAACACTCAATGCTCTTGCAGCAGCTTGTTGAACATCGATAGGAGGATAAAATGTAACGCCACCAACTATATTGGTGTCCCCAACCATACGACACATGACCTTGTTTTTGAAATTGTGGTGTTCATACAGTATTAAAAAAATAAAATACATCGCGGTCACGGACCCGTGTGTGTCCGTCTGCTCTCGCGGTTTGTGAATGAGCCAAAGGTCACATGAAAGGTCACGAAGGTCACATGAGGTCACCACATGTTCACCCCACCCCCCCCTCCTTCAACAAAGTTACATCATCGTAGCCCTTACAGAACTCACACGACATGCAATATATTTAGGGGTAACTTTTGACCACCAGAGGTCACAAGATGTCACCCACATGTTCGCCCACCCCTGGTCCCCCCTACCGCCAACTTTCCACCCAGTTTACACTCATCGTACCCTTACTGAACCATACGGCATGGCAATATTTAAGGCTTAACATACATGCCAAATATTAAGGGTTAACATTTTGACCAACAGAGGTCACAATATGTCACCAACATGTCACCCAACCCCTGGTCCCCCTCACCCCCAACTTTCCACCAAGTTACATCTCCGTAGCCCTTACTGAACTCATACGGCATGCAATATTTAAGGCTTAACATTTTGATCACAGACACACCAGCTACACAAAGATATACGACCAGAGTATCCCTATTTCCTTCTGCAATTCCTGCCGATGACACAAAAATAATATTGCTGATAAATAAAAAATGTTTATTATTTTGCATGGATGTTAAAACCATGGATATAGAAGTACGAATCTTTCTTATGGAAGGAATGCGGCTTCTTCTTTGCTTTTTAAGTGTTTTTTTAGTGTAAGATGTTGATCCTCTCTATCCTGCAAAGTTAAAGTGATTCAATCATGTGTAACCTTGTGGTCAAATCGGCACCAGCCATGTCCATGTACGCTCTCTCGTACTTGGGCGCTAAAAACACCCTCATATACACTAAGTAAATGGGATTATCATTGTCAAGTTTGGATGAAAACATTTAACACGGTTGAACTGGTCAGGTTTTCTTGAGGCCTGTTACTGGTATCCGGGTAATCAGTACTACCTGTCCCCGGAAAGGGTTGTCGGCGGCTAAACACCCCCCATCGGATTTTGTTATAATCAATGGGGTAGCTGGTTACCCTGGTAGACTAAAAAGATCTACCTACAATGCATCGGCTCTAGAGAGCTAATGGCGGCCATCCGCTAATGACTACAGGAATGGCAGCCGTCAATTATCTTTTGCTTCAATACATCCTCACATAATGTTCTTGTGAAGGTGGGGGGTGAATCCGTCCACCCTGTTAGCGGGGATAAAAACCGGATTTAAACTTGTTTGCTATATTTAACTATACTTGAATCCCTACATATATATGTTCAAATCCAACAGAACAAGGTGTCAACTTAACCAGATATGTAAGCCAACTACAGCAGGGCCAAAATAACCTTAAAATCCCGCTCCTCGTTTCACATCTACATAGCACACATAGCCCTCTGTAAACGTTCACATTTTTGGCATTAGGAACCTTAACGCGTGAACCACGGAGAAATACATCTGTTAATGACATCTCAGGACGCCCCTCTTCCTTGAAACGCAGACTCTCGGCTCTCACTACTGGCGAGTTGATCAGATACCCTACCAATAATTTAATTATCAATTGACAATAGATGGTGTTAGATTATTCCTTCAAAAATATATTTCAACTTCCTTAAATTTGCCCATAGATATTATTAGATGGTTCCCATAAAAATATTACATAGAATTATTGCCAACGAGGCTTCTAAAAATTAGAGTCTCAAATATTTACACTTTCTCAAAGTGAAGAGTCTAGATCATTTATTAATTAAAAGTATACACCTGGCACAAAAAGTATCTACGCATGTTTTTTTCGATCATTACTGTGCCAAAGTACTCAAAACTAAACATACTTTTAGCAAATCTTGTGAAACAATTTTAAAGAAGTGCTGATTTCAACGATTTTGGTAGGTACAGGTTGTCAACATTTACCAAAAAAAATTGAGTGTTAAATCGTAGGGGGTGGGGAAATTGGTTTTTCAGGAGTCAAAGGTCACTAACAGGGGTCAAATTTTGAAATTGATCCAATCATGTTGAAAAGTATACCAAGTTAATAGTTTAATCATAAGGATTCCAAAAAGGTATAGTTTGGTACTATCTGCGGCCAAAAGTTTTGGAGTTATAGGCTAAAAACAGCAACAATCAATAAAAAGGTTAAATTTTCAGTGTACAGGGTCAAATTTTAAAATTACTCCGATTTGGATGAAAAATGGTTCAAACTATTGATGGAGCTCATAGGATTAAAATAAGGAATAGTTTTGACTGTCTTAAATGCTCAGTTCCCAATGTAGGGGGCACCAAAGGTCAACATCCATTGCATTCAATGGGGCTTGACCTTGTTTCCCCCTACTTCGGTAAGTAAGCTATTTAGATACCTCAAAACGATTCCTATTTTTCTCCTATTACTCCATCTAATAATTTGGCACCGTTTTTTATCCAAATCGGAGTAATTTTAAAATTTCCCCCTGGACAACTAAAAATTACCTTTTATTGATGTTTGCTGTTTTTTAACGCCTATAACTCCAAAACTTTGGCCGAAGATAGTACAAACTATACCTTTTTGGAATCCTTATGATTCAACTATTAACTTGGTATACTTTTCACATGATTGGATCAATTTCAAATTTGACCCCTGTTATTGACCTTTGACTCCCGAAAAAACAATTTCCCCACCCCCTACTATAACTCACTTTTTTGGTTAAATGTTGACACCCATACCTATCAAAATAAGTTGAATCAGCTCTTTGAAATGTTTTCACAGATGAAACTTACTTTAGGGATACTACAAAGTCAGACCGTTTTGAACGTTTTCGAAATCTCCATTTTGTTGCCTAGTCCTTGCTCTTTCATTTAACACTCGCTTGTAAAAAAGCGTGCCAAAGTGGCTGAGATAGAGTGCCCGAAGACGGCAAACCCCCCAAACCAAAAGTTTGCGTTTTTTTGGATTTTTCAATGCAATGGTCACTGTGTGGTACAACGCATCATACGTGTATTGATTTTACACAAAGAGGTTTTCCGATTGAATGACGCGAGAAAGTCTACTTGCAATTGATTGTGGTCCGCGTGTTCGTGTCTCAATACACAGTAATGCCCATTGAAAAGCCCATAACTCAACTTTGGTTTTGGGGGCTTGCGTCTTTCGGGCATTCTATCTCTAGCCATTTCTCACGCTTTTTACAAGCGGTGTGTTTAAATGAAGGCACGACCTAGTCAACAAACTGTATATTTCGACAACTTTCAAAATGGTCCTGACTTTGGCACAGAACTGATCGAAAAACATGCCTAGATATCTTTTTGTGCCAGGTGTATATGATGTAACATCAATGCTTACCAAGAAAAGGAAGTAACCCTTGTTCTATATGGTATTATCATCTTTCATTAAAGTAGAATCTACTTTGCTTGTGTTATTATACGAAATACTGAAATAGTCATTAAAGGGGGATGACCCTATTTAAGTCTATAAATTTTTCATCTTGATTAAGGTTCAACCGATTATCGTATCGGATTCGTATCGGGCCGATATTACCCATATCGGTAAAAATTCGGATCGGCAAAAAAGAGACTTTCTTACCGATATTTGAGAGAAACCAAAACGTCAGCAGCAGCCTCTTTTATGCTGAAATTGATGTTTTGGTTTCTTTTAATCCAATCTTATAATTAGTATTTTTATAAATGCAACAAGAAGAAAATATCCTAATTGCATACATACTCCCATGGTTAATCAAGGATAACTATAGGGTTGATTCAAAGAAATTTAAAAAACTACAAAGAAGTATATGGCACTGTAATTTTTCACACTATTTGGCTTTTTTTTTTTTTTAGCTGTATGGGGGTTATTCTTAACAAAATACCATGCACATGTTTTGGACATCCTAATTTGAGTATGTATCCAATTAGGATATTTTCTTCTTGTTGCATTTATAAAAAAAATACTAATTCTAATATTGGATTAAAAGAAACCAAAACATCATTTCAACACTTAGAGAGACTGGCTGCGTGCTGAACCGGTTTTGGTTTCTCTCAAATATCGGTAGGAAAAGCCAAGTTTTTAATGTATTTGTGATACTGATATTATGACAATGTAAACGCTCAACAAATATCCGATCGGATCAGCGGTCCGATATTAAAATGTCAATATCGGTTATCGGATCGGAACACAAAAGTCATTTCGGTTGACCCCTAATCTTGATAGAATGGCCAATCAAATCAAAACTCTATCTGTAAAGTTTCGCGCCGATATTTCAACCCGTAGTGTACGGTGTAGAATTGATATTGCTCGACCAAATGGGGCCTATTTTCAAACTTATAACATCCAAACCAACATCCTTTAGCCCTAAGATTGACAGGTAAATGAGAAAAAATGGTACTTTACGAGGCATTAGCGATCCACCATGGACCTTAAGAATTTGGAAACAACATAGTCAATTTGGCAATCTTAGATAAATTTGGTGCTCTTAACACCAAGTAACTCGCATCCACCTGGCACGTGTGGTCAAGTGGATGAAAGCCTCTCGTCCCGCAATCCAAAGGCCGTGGTTCAAGTCCCACTGCGGCCAACGTTTGTGCCCTTGAGTAAGCACTTTACCTTAATTACTCCTCTCCCCCAGGTGTATAAATGGGTACCAGCATTATTCAATGCTTGGAAAGTAGCAGACTCGCTGTGGGGCGGAGGAGTGGCGAACCCCCCACAGCAATATAGCGGAGGAGTCTGGCCCAAAAGCTAAAAGGGATGGGCACTCCGTGCACGGGCTTGCCTCGCACGAGACTTACTTTTTTTTTTAATCATCACTTTAGACCATCCCCGACCTCAACCCAAACCAAATTTAAACTTATTGTTTTTTTTTTCTAGAATTTATGAACATACTTTCAGAAAGGTAGAATCTATTTTGCTGGAGTTGTTGCTACAGTCCGATTAAAAGTTTATGAAAGCACACAGCTGTAAAACCCTGAATTCTGTTTAGTAAAATTTATTTTTAAAACCTTAACCAAAGTTCCAAACAAGGCGGTTCTCAACCCACAAAGGTCCCCCGTCCAGTGCGGTAGCTAAAGAACACACATAATTTTTAATATCTCAAGAAGATGACCTCCAAAATTTTTTGGCAATGAACTGTTGAACCACACCTACCAAGTTTCATCCTGCTAACCACATGATTAGTGATTGGACCTTGAAGACCCTGCATGACTTGAAATGCCTTAAAAAATTTCAGCATTGAATGTTGACACATTCACTAGGTTTTCATGACCAGACACCATGTGCAAAGATATGACCTTGAATGACCCTGCATGATCTTGAAAAGACCCAACATTTTTGCACTGAATGTTAACCACTCCCCACCATTTTCACCGTCCTACCACATGTTTAGTAACTTGACCTTGGATGACCCCACATACCTTGAAATGACATTCAAAATTTTGGCACTGAATGTGACCACACCCACCAGTTTCATCATCCTACCACAACAGATAAGGTTTATAGTACTAATTTACTACATTTTTTCCCCCCCCCTATTTTTTTGTTACCACATTTAACCTTTGACCAATGCCACATGACCCTCCTCCGAACTCATCCGCCGCCTCCTTGAGTGACATCTATGGTGTGCGAATATGGACACCCATACTTTGCTCCATCAAAAGATAATCGTGGTTTTGACAATGTTTATTATAGCGATTTAACCCTATTTTTTGGACCCATTTGACCTATTTTTGACCACAGTTGACCTTTGACCCATGCCACAATTACCCACTTTGAATCCCACACACCGCTACTTGAGATCATCGTTGTTGCGAAGATGGACATCCACACTTGCTTAGTTTCAAAGAATATCGCGTGGATGCCCATACGGATGGCTAGCATTTCTATAGTCCCCCTTCGCCAACAAAAGTTGGCGGGGGACCAATTACTGTTTTATTTAGAGTTCTATCTTATTTGGTTTACTCTGTACTTATTCTTATTTGATATCAATTTTCTTACTCAGTGCAGCATGCTCCGAATTTTTTCCCTTTTCCCATGGGGTCCGGGTAGTTCCTTCTTTCTCTTACTCATTTTCTGTGCATCTGCTGCACAACTAGTCCATTGGCAATGAAGATTTCTTGAACGGTGTTTGTTTGAACAGGCTGTGGGATATTACTAGAGGGTGTAAACCTGAGAAAACACCAAGGAAAGTAATGCTGTTTACAAGATTCACATCACCGTTCACTATCTAGGGTGGCTGGAGCACTATAGGATGCTACAAGTTTGGATCAAACAAAATACAAGTGAGAGTTTTATCTCTCCTTTCTATACTAATAAGTATTTAAGTAAATGGTGACATTTGCACACGTGATCCTCAAATAGTTCGCTAGTGGAATAATTGCGCAACGGGTGCGCAAAAACTCCTTCCCTATAGGAAACGGTGATCATCTCCGCAAAGGGCTCTCAAATAGTCCACTAGTGGAATCATTGCGCACGGGTTCGCAAAAACTCTTCCCGATAAGGAACCGGTGGATCATTCCTTCCGCCAAGGGCTCCTCAAATAGGTCCACTATGGAATAATTGCATGTGCGGGGATGCTCCGACAGTGGACTATTTGCAGATCCCATGCGCCGGATACACCCCGGACAGTGGCTATTTTTAGGACCTGTGCACGGAAATGATCCAAACGTGCGCGGATGATCCGACGGTGGACTATTTGAGGATCCTGTGCGCGATTATTCCACTACCGGACTATTTGAGATCCTGTGCGGGGAATGATCCACCTTTTCCTTATATGGAAGGAGTTTGTGGTCGCACCTTGTGCGCAATTATTTCACTAGTGGACTATTTGAGGCTCCCGTGCTCAATTATTCACTAGCGGACTATTTGTGGAGGGGTCGCAGATAGTCCCTAGTGGATTGCTTACATACCTCCAGATTTCCTAAAGCATCTCTGACAAAATAAAAGTGCTTATTTTCAATATACATAGGCGGAATTTTGTATTTGCTCTCAAACAAAAAAATCGAAATTTCACAACTTTTGTATCAAGAAAACATTTTAAAGGGCTGTTTTTGTGATCCACCGACTCGTCCCCCTCCCCCTTTACCTCAAAATTTGAGATTTTATATCATCGGAACCGTTGGACTAAGTACATAATGTGCCTAATCTTACATGCAATTCCTATCTGCTCTTGAAGAAATGCATAATTTTGTTATTATTTGCTACAACAGTAGCCTATGGACATCGTGATGCAAGCATTTTGCACCTAATATCAAAATGCACTGTCCGAATCAACTGACATTTTGGAAATAAGCATTTCTCGACGATATCTATTGAACCATAATCCAAAAATGGGGTGGGGATATAGTCGCGAGTCACCAATTCCCTTTTCTGAAATAAGCGTCTGGATATGTCGCGCGAGAGTTGCTGCATGTAACGCTATCTATGTCTTTTCTGTGCTCGTGGGTCATGGTTCTTTCTGGCGGGAATGCTGGCGTAGTCTTGATGCAGAGAAAAGAAATTATGACAGAGAGTATAGGATCACGAAATACACCTTCAAGCTTCACTCTTTCAGGTGTTTGAAGATTAAACACTGCATCAGAAAACAAATCAAAGCTTTCCAATTTTTAAGGGACATCTAATATGTTGAATCTCTTGCTGCGTGTTTGATAAATTAAAATTGATCAAAACTGCAAATCCAATTCGATTGAAACTTTGGAGTTAACCATTTTAGGTGACATCTTTAATTCAAAACAAAAATTAATATTTTGTGGGCATTTAAATTTTAAGAACAAATCACTTTTTTGACTAATGTTCTAATAATTAGTAGCCTACCGGCATTTGGATGCTTACACCGAGTTCATCAAAAAAGAAGGGGAGTCTGGCATGTCCATTTAAGTCAGCTTGTGGCTTTTGACTAGAACAAACCAACAAATAATATACAGGCTTTATGAAAAAGATTGGTATGCCACATTTACCTTTCTTTAAAAGTCCTTTTAATTATTTCATTTTGAAGATGCAACTATTTTGATGAATTTGAACTACCAGGACTAAGGCATTAACAGTAGGAAAATATTTTAGAGAATTAATGAGTCCATTTGGAGGTACAGTCATAAACCTCTTAAAGGTGCAACGAGAGATTTTGAGGCACCCAAATATTGTGTCATAATAGTAATTTCATATGGATTAGACACTCAATAGATTTCTTACCTTATATTTAGCCACAGAAATGTCTTAAAAGGGAGAAAAAGTGATTTTGATTTGCTTATATTTCAATGTAAAACATAGGCTGAATTTCGTATTTGCTCCTATACGAAATTAGGAATTTCACAATTTTTTTACCATAGAAACATTTCTCAGCTTGATCCTTTCAGATGGGGATATTTTTGACGGAAAGCTTTTACATCAGAGCAAAAATCAGCACTTTTGATTTTTTTAGGGGCACTTGATATGTGAAATCTCTCATTGCACCTTTAAATATGCACATTTTTGCTCCACCTAATACACTATTGTATATATGAAACATATTTTCACATATTTGCGCAATCACAAACAGTTTCAACAACAGCCACGAACTCACCATCCTCTCGTCTGGTCTATGCCTTCAGCAATAAAGTCAGCCGGGAAGCAGTCTTCAAAATCCTTCTTGTTTTCAAAAGGGTAATGCACTTGTGCATAGGGCATGCTGATTAAGAAAAGTTTACAATGAAAAATGAATAATGTATAATGCAGTTGGACTAGATCACCAGGCTAGCTAACTATTTCAAATTGTGGCCACTTGTTGTGTCAGAAGTCTTAACAACATTTAACGTTGTTTTCTTTGTGGATTCCAATTAATTAAGTAACATGCGCATCACAACCCACTCATTAAAATAGACCAAAATGCTGCAATGACTTGGAAATTGGCCTTCTCACCACTTTTTTTCAGACCTAGGGGTGTAATCAATCCAAATCAAGCTTTATTTTCCAATATCGCATACAAAATGACAATACAGTAAATACACAACTCTAGACATAAAAAATAAGATGAGGTGATATGGAAGGTGAAAAAGGGCAACAAGGCCAGAGTGGATCGCCCCCTTCTTATGCTAAGTTACACATCAAAGTAGAAAAACAAAACCACAAAAAGTTACATGACAGTTAATAAGCACACAAGACACACAGCTATGTCTCAAAATCGCACTTTGATCAAGTTACACCTGTAATTCATAAAGTGTTTAATTGAATTAGAAATTAAAAAGGTTCCAAAGGAAGGACTAGCATATATTATATTCTAAGAACACAGCTGTTTTAAAGTCTCATTTTATTATGAGAAACAGAATAAACCAAAAAATACAACAAGGCGACACACATTTGGAACTGAGTTGGATTATTTATCCACTTACTTCCTCCTTATAATTTGACAAAATTTTCATTGCGGGCAAATATGATTTGTAGCTTAAAATCAATTTAGCAAGTCTTTCCTATGGAATGGCAATATAGAGGGCGCTATAACATAGAAAACATGACCTTTCTAGGCCTATATGGCAAGATTCCGAAATGGATTTTTTCTAAAAAAATTTTGCAGAGGTAATACTCTTGCATGCCCCTATTTATATCAGTTGTCAAAATGTGTCGCGCTGCTTAAAATTGCTAAAAAATAAAAGAGACGAATTTCATTGGGTCAAACACTGTGAGAAGATTATATGTTTTGAATTTTTATGCACAATACTAGTTATCATCTTACTGGATTCATTCACAGTTTTTTAAATGCCCAAACTTTGAGATTTACTGGGGTTCCTGAAAATTAAAGTTCACCAAACTGTGTTCGACATTAACTATCTTTTAGAAATCATTCCTACCTGCCACTTTCAAACCAGCATCAAAGACTTCTGGGACCGTCTGAGCGGAGGCTTGCCCGGCCGCTTGGAAGGGAGTGTTAGCTTTATCAACATGTCAACAAATGTATAAGATATTAATTCCAGCCCTGTAAAAGGTACTCCACTGATTGGGTTTACCAATTGTCTACAGATACCAGCTAAAGGAGAAATGTGCACCGGCTCTTAGCGTGCGCGGTATTTCTCATGCCAATTTTGTTTTTTATATATTTTGGCGTATAATTGCATTTTTTTTTATGGATGTGCGGGCATATGGTTTTTTTTGATGACCCGATTTAATTTTGTAATGGATTTTCCTAAAAACATAAAATTGCTCAACAGAGAAACGTGCTATGTCGCCCTCATTTCATGAAATTTTCATCCACATTCAAAATAGCCTCATGGTACCGTGGAGTAGCTCGTTGTAGCTGCAAGTCTACTCCAGTACTGTCTACAACCACATCCACCTTCTCTCCACCTAGTGGGTCAACTACAGGGTAGCCATTGGGGTTGGTACAGCAGCGTAGCCACATTACTGTATAACTAATAACGTGTACTTTTGCAAGCCTGTCTTGTCACTACTGCTTTGCAATTGCTCAGTTGCACTTAGAGTTGCCGCAGTAGACATGTGTATCTGCCGTAACAGGCGACCACGTGAGTAAGAAAATGGCGTGTGTTTTCAACCTCTGCATTGTCCCCCCACGTTTCGGGTGAAATTATACCCAGCAATGTAGGTGCGTTTCATGCCACCTCCCATCTCATGCCATAACCTACATTCCATGTTACTACCTACATGTGTATACGGCTGATTCTTACTTGCGTTGTAGCTTAGACACCGTAGCTACTGCACAGTATACACTGGGCTAGTTGCGATCCGTAGCTGCAAGAATGGGCTTCCAAAGTACATGTTTCTTAGGTATACATGATGTGTCTACTCTACCGTACCTAACCCTAATGGCCTACCCTGTAGTTGCCCACAGGTGGAAGAGTGGATATGGTGTAAGCTTAGTACAGGAGTAGACCTCAGCTACCACATATCTACCCCAAAGTTACTATGCTGCCATTGGATAGAAGACCAATTACGGGCACTATACACTTGTTCTCTGTTAAATTTTTTTGTTTTTGAGGAAAATTATTAAAAATTCAAACTGTGCATCATAAACAGAGCATCAATGATGCAGTAGCCTATAATATGAATGCCATTCAAAGACAACAACACATCCTTTAAAGTACCTTTATATATTATTTATAATAGAAATGGCACATTAATACAATTTTGTTTATGACTTGCTCAAAAAATTAGCAATTCAGAAAAAAGATTTGTTAAATTGTTCACACTTCTTTACAGTTAATTTATTATTTTACAACACACGCACATGCACCACACATGTTTCAAAGTTGCAGGGCAGACCACACACACGACATTCATACCAACTTACACCATACATTTCATAGAAAACAATGTCCCAAAGTGAAAGAATAAATCAAAGGAATCCAATTTCTTCATTTGTCACATTGGAATGTTAAATACCCTGCAGCATATTCTAAACAAGAAGAGCCTTAAAAATGCCCCAAAAAAGTATATTCAAAATCTCTGAGTCGGCCTTTGAATTGGCCTTTGTTATTTGGATACCTGACACTTCACATAGGGTAATGCATGATTCAATGCTCTATACCGCTTTGAA